>ML395265.1:5840-95804 GCA_005239525.1 Nicotiana knightiana | reverse complement strand
CGTTTGCCAAATGTTCAATTTGCAAACCAAGACATAATTTTGTCTTTCCGAGATCTTTCATCTCGAATTCTTTCTTTAAATAATCAATTGCCTTTTGGAGTTCTATAGGAGTTCCAATAAGGTTTATGTCATCAACATATACAGCCAGTACAACAAATTTCGATGTTGTTTTCTTTATAAAAACGCATGGACAAATTGCATCATTTATATAACCTTCCTTTAATAAATACTCACTAAGACGATTATACCACATACGTCCTGCTTGCTTTAGACCATACAAAGATCTTTGCAATTTGATTGAAAATATTTCTCAGGACTTTGAATTATGTGCGTTAGGCATTTAAAATCCCTCGGGAATTTTCATGTATATCTCATTATCAAGTGAGCCATAAAGGTAGGCGGTAACCACATCCATTGAATGCATGTCAAGCTTTCCATGGACAGTAAAACGAATGAGATAACGGAACGTTATAGTATCCATAACGGGTGAATATGTCTCTTCATAATCGACACCAGGCCATTGTGAAAATCCTTGTGCAACAAGGCGTGCCTTATTTCTTTGTTTTTCTCATTCCTCTTGCGTACAAAGACCCCTTTATAGCCAACAGGCTTAATACCATTAGGTGTTTGGACTACAGGTTTAAAAACTTCACGTTTCGCAAGTGAACTCAATTCTGATTGGATTGCTTCTTGCCATTTTGGCCAATCACGTCTTTGTCGACATTATCCAATAGATTGAGGTTCAAGATCCTCACTATCTTTCATAATACTAGATGCAACATTATATGCAAAGATATAATCCACCACTATATCCACTCTATTCAAATTTATCTCAATATCGATTGGATTTATTGATAGTTCCTTATTTTCTTGAGTCCCGGCCTCAGTGGTTTCCTCATGAATCTTAGAATTTATTATATCGTGGATTTCTTCATGAGACTCTTCCGTAGTGTCATTTTGATCATTTATTTTCCTTTTTCTAGGATTTTGATTCTTAGAACCCAATGGTATGCCATATTTTAGGTGTTCTTTTGACTCATTAGCTATAACACTAGAAGATTGTCCAATAGGGACATCAATATGGATTGGAACATTCTCTGCAGGGAAATGTGATTTTGTTATCCTTTTCAGATCTGTAAATGCGCCTGGCATTTGATTTGCTATTATCTGCAAATGGATAATCTTTTGCACCTCTTTTTCACAATGATGGATTTTTCCACAAAATTTTTCGTTTGGTTTCACCAATTTCTCCCCCTAATTTTGGGAAAAGTGTCTCATCGAATTGACAGCTTGCAATCGTGCAGTGAACAAATTCTCCGTTAATGTTTCGAGATAGCGAATAATGGAGGGCGATTCAAACCCAACATATATTCTTAACCTTCTTTGGGGACCCATTTTGGTGCGATATGGTGGTGCTACAGGCACATATACTGCGTATCCAAAAATTCTTAAATGGGATATATTAGGTTCATGACCCAAAACTAATTGCAACGGGAAATATTTATGATAATTTGTTGATCTGAGACGAACTAGCATTGTTGCATGTAAAATGGCGTGACCCCAAACAGAAGTGGGCAGCCTCATTTTCATGAGTAACGGTCTTGCTATCAATTGCATACGTTTAATTAAAGAATCTACAAGGCCATTTTGAGTGTGAACATGAGCTATCGGATGTTCCACTTTTATCCCAATTGATAAGAAATAATCATTAAATTCTTGGGATGAAAACTCAACAGCATTATCAAGTCTAATAGACTTAATTAGATTATCGGGGAACTGCGCCCGTAATCGAATTATTTGTGCCATTAATTTTGTAAACGCGAGGTTGCGAGATGACAGTAGGCACACATGAGACCATCTAGAGGATGCATTTAATAAGACCATAAAATATCTAAACGACCCACTAGGCAGCCCTTGTATACGTTCCAAAAACGCAGGGGACTCAATCCCAACCTTTGTTGGTGATGGTCTAATAATTAACTTGCCTTGATAACAAGAAGTGCAAGAAAACTCATTATTTAAAAGAATATTTAAATTCTTTAATGGATGCCCATTTGAGTTTTCTATAATTCGTCTCATCATAATTGATCCAGGATGTCCCAATCGATCATGCCAAAGTACAAAAGTATTGGAGTTGGTAACCTTTTGTTTTACAATAGAATGTGCCTCAATTGCACTAATTCTTGTCCAATACAGGCCACAAGATAAAGATGGGAACTTCTCAGTAACCCTCTTTTGGCCAGAGACATTCTTGGTAATGATGAGATATTCAAGATTATTCTCATCTATTGTCTCAATATGATATCCATTTCGGCGGATATATTCAAAACTCAACAAGTTCCTCTTGGACTTGGAGGAGAACATTGGATTCTCTATGATAAGTATTGTTCTCTTAGACAGAGTTATAGTAATAGTTCTTCCAGAGACTTCAATTAAATTACTACTACCGAAAATTATAGTAATATCTGCCTTACACATACTTAAATGAGAGAATATTTCTTCTCTTTGAATTGTATGTGTCGTACATGAATCAATTAAACAAATATTTCTATAATTAAACTTTGATCCAAGATTGCTTTGTGAAGTATCCATATTTGCTTCCCATGATTTGACATACAAAAGAAATATATGAATAAATATTAGTATTTTCATAGAAAAGGAAAGGATACAAAGTTTGAATATAGTGAAGTTTAAGAAAGAAAGAAGGCTTTTCAATCAAATCATTAATTCTGTCCTCATCCAATTACAGTAAAAGAAAATGTTTCCGCCATTAGAACTGAAGGTTGCATTATTTATACCGAATAATCCTAATGCCGTTACAATTTCGGTATCGTTACGAAGATTATAAATGTTTATTTTTTATTTTGTCATAATGTGCATGTTGTTACGTCACATTAACTGGAACACTCATGAAACTACATAGTGATTCTATGTGTTCGTAACATGCAGACTTGTATGGTTTTGACTATAGTTCTTATTAACACTAACTAATTTTACATCATGTGCAACTATAGTTATTGTAATGATAATAAAAACTTTAGTAACTAATAAACAGACAACATAAAATACCATATTCTTAATCTACGTGTATACTACAATTGCTTATCAAAATGATATAAGTAATCTATCTGTATGAAGTAAACAGAACAATAAAATAATAAATAAAACACAAGATTATTTCCAACATCACACGTAATTTGTGATTTTGTATATTTGTATTAATACTAACTGATACTAATGACTACTACTCATGTAAAGAACTGCGATTATATGATGTTTATTCACTAGCTACTACGAATAAGCAAAAATAAAAATTAAACTACTCAATCATCTTTAACCACGGATTCATCACTGATCAAGTGGTCTATTTTTCCATCAGGGTGCTCAAAGAAGTCTGCCACATCCAAGTGGGTGATGTCAAAATTACTGTCAGAGATAAAATTGGCTTCAGGGCCTTTATTCTTTAGAGATGTTTGATAAAGCTTAACCAAATATCTTGGTACACGGCAAATATTTGCCCAATACCCTTTTCCACCGTAACGATAACATTCAGTTTCTTAACCATTTGCCTTTGATTTCTCATTTTTCCCTTTCCACTTTTGGTGGTTATTTTTCTTTGGGGGTGATTAACATTAGAAAAATTTCTTCCTTTTCCACGGACACGACCACGATCATTAATAGAGCCACGACCTTTCCCACGCTTAGCATAATGGGAATACACCTCATCCACTTCAGGCAATGGTGTAGACCCAGTGAGTCGATTTTCGTGATTTCTCATGAGCAAGTCGTTATTTCGTTCAGCCACAAGGAGAAGAGAAATCAATTCAGAGTACTTCTTGAAACCTTTCTCTCGGTACTGCTGTTGCAAGACCATATTGGAGGCATGAAACGTTGTGAACATTTTTTCAAGCATATCATAGTCAGTGATAGTATCTCTACAGAGTTTCAATTTAGAACTAATTCTGAACATCGCAGAATTATATTCAGAAACAGACTTAAAGTCTTAGAGCCTCAGATGAGCCCTATCATATCGTGCTTGTGGAAGAGTTACCAACTTTAAGTTGTCATATCTTTCCTTTAAGTCATTCCACAAAACAAGTGGATCTTTGACTGTCAGATATTCAATTTTCAACCCTTCGTCAAGGTGATGGCGCAAGAAAATCAAGGCCTTAGCACAGTCTTGGGTAGATGCTTTATTTTTGTCTTTAATGGCGTCTCCAAGACCCATTGCATCTAAATGGATTTCAGTATCCAACACCCATGTCATATAGTTCTTGCCCGAAATTTCAAGGGCAACAAACTTTCCTTTCATAATGTCAGTCATAATTAAAAGAGGAGAAAAGTTATACCTTAATCTTTTCAAAGAGCTTCTTGAGACGATAGAGTCTCGTGTTGATAACGTGTTATGAAACAATAAAAGAAGAAGAACAATATTGCAGAGAAAGAGAGCGAGGAAATTCTTATTGAATTTTGGGATGATTTACAATGGGCAAGACCCCTCTATTTATAGGGAAAAATGACTTAGCCACAAAGTAAAACTCTCTAAAAGATAGGCATTCACTCTAAATAGAATTTTATTTATAACACATATGATTAATTAGTTTCACTTTTTGTAAATTTTGATAAACTTTAGAAATTGTCATTTAGCGGAGTTTTTTCGGGATACATTCAACCACTTGAGTTTGTTGATATTCTGTATACCGTTGAAGCAAAAAAGTGTGACAAAGAAAATATTTTTGGATAAATATTCAATTAATACTCTCTCTGTTTCAGTTTATATGAACTTATTTCCTTTTTGGTCTGTTCCAAAAAAAATAATTCTTTTTTAAATTTGGTAACAATTTAGCTTAAAATTACAATTTTATTCTTAATGAGAAGGTTTTATAACCACACAAATACTCTAGCCCCTTTTTGACTTGTTTAGGACCACAAATTTCAAAAGTCTTCATATTTTCTTAAACTCCATGTCCAGTCAAACATGTTCACATAAACTGGAACGGAGGGAGTAATGTATATCTATTCAAACTTTCAAATGCTTAAACTTTTCATACAATAAACAACGAATTTGTAATTTACATGAGTTAAAAGAAAAGAAAGAAAGGACCTATAACAAATTCACACAATTTAAGTAATCTGATTTAACTGTCCAACAACAAATCGAAGAATTAATACCTAAAATATGCTCAAAAAAGCTAGAAAAAAAGCTAAAAAAGAAACCAGGCCGTGATATTTATGACCATGATCATTCGTTGTCTTGAAATAACTTGAAAGACTTAGAAGAGGTCAAGTCCTTTGAAGTTGGAGATGCCTCACCACCGGCAGGTATGTCTGCGAGGGCGGCGGCGATCCGGCGAATGCTTAAAGAACGAACCGTTTTAAAGCTGTAGGATCTTTGGGTCTTGGAAAATATGTTTGAAGACTTTGAGAGGATCAAATAAACCAAAGCTTGGACTAAAGCAAAGAGCCCAATCTTTATCAACATATTTTCATCAATCTCCATCCTTTCAATTTCTATATAGAGTACTCGATTATTCTTGGGAAAAACAAAGAACAAGAATTTGCAGAGAGCTGAAGGGATTATTAACAGGAAATTTAGAAGTGAAAGGAAGATTTGAGAAAATTGTTGTGGACACTTGTATATATAGAGAAAAGAAGTTTGTCACTTTGAAATTAGGCGACAACTTTGGCTTCGTCGTCATTGACACGGTGGAGTAGTACAACTTATCAAGCAAACGGCTGCATGAAATTTTCCATGCTACGGTTTATTAGGGAAAAATGATGCTTTACCACGACTCTTAAAATAATGTTCGAAAAAATGCATATTTTTTGTATTTATATTATGTAACAAAAATATATTCTGTATGTTATATATAAATTTTATACACCTTTTTTTGGTTACCGAAAGTAAATAATTTTTGGTGAGGCTAAAAGTGACAAAAAAACCCGTTTATTAATTTAAGTACCCAAGACACTCCTAGAGCCCAAAGAATATTATACTACTAATAGATTATTATTAAAATATATGTTTGTTTACCCTTAAAACGGAGAACAATTAAATTTATACGCGATTTTAAGGATACGCGGATAGATTCAAGACAAATAATCAAGAATGTTAAATAAATGAACTAAAAACACAATGAATAATCAAACTGGTCGTATTGTTATGGCCCAACTTGAACATGGATTGGACAATAGTTACAGTTTACTAAATATGTCTGAGTCGTTTCTATCATCCTCTTCCCTTGAAAAAATGAATATGTCTCCTACTTTATATAAAACCCTGTCCAGAAAATATGATTACCTCTATGAGGTAGATATCCTACCTGGCGAACAGAAAGTATCCTCCACCAAACTACCCCTCATAAACCCTTACTCCGTTTTTTCCAAATAATCATTTGCACCATGGACCCAAATCCATTCCTTAGTCCAACACAGACCAAAAGGAGTCAAAGAATATGTTGCTGCCTCAAAACTTAACCAACATCCTATTCTTTCCACTCGATAAGAACAATTCATTACCCTCCAAATCCCAGATGATTTTCTCAGACAATGGAGAGATCATAGTTTTACCCATATCCATTTTGGTGCTATCCGAATTGCTCTAACTTACCATGGAAGAAAAGGTCAACCTGTTGTTGCTCGACTTTCTCTTCTAGATACAAGATATTTGGAGTACCAACATGTAAATTTAGGTACTGCAGAAGTTACTTTGAATGCATGGATTGTCTTTATAACTATCTTTCCAAATTTCAACATGCCCCTTTACGACCCATACTTAACCGAAGAATTCAAAATCCAAGTCCAAATACAAGGAGCCCCACAAGCCAAAGATTCTATCCAAGCCACTCTTCATCACCAAATGGCGTGTCGGGTCCAAAATCATGCCATGAATTTATACCTACCCGGAGGAGAAAATACTTTACTCTTGAATATTGATACTACCAAAGGAAATACCATGTGCACCCAAATACCAGATAAATTTCAAGAGATGAGCTTGTCAACATTCTTCCTGATTCCTGGAGGGAACCAGAAGAATCTCTACAATCTGGTGAACCAAATTTTACCAAAAGAAATGACAAAACCGTTTCCATAAGCTTTGACCATTCCCATCTCAAAAAACCCAATAAAACTATCTTTTCTTGCCAAATGATCCAACCCAACGATACAACAAATACATACCCTGACCCTGACAGAGAATTCTTCTGGAATATACAAAGCATCATGGAAGAACATGACTGGTGTCAACATTTCGACAAAGAGGGCAGAATAGTGTGGTGGTTCAAATGCCCCTTTACAGGACACTGCCTTTGGGATCTCGGCTGCGACTGCCAAGATTGTTTAGAAGATCCAATTGGAGAATATGATGAACATCACCTGCATCATTGGGAAATATTTGGCCTCAATGAGACCAAACCAAAATCCAAGAAAAAGGGGAAAACTACTGAAAAACAATTTCGAGCCAAATACGAAAATAAAGATCCTCCAATTGACTCATTAAGCCGTCCAGGTAAATATGAATTTCTTGTCAGTTACAAACCCCAAGAATGGCCAAAATTATCAGAAAAATTCACTCCAAGCTAGGAATATAGTGAAACCACACCGAAAATCAAACCATCATCAGCTCGTAACCTAGAATCCAAAAAGCCACATGGACCTAAAACTCCATCGACCCAAAAATTCACACAACAATAAATATTCATGTTGAGACCTTCAAGTTCCAGTAATACCCAAGATTTTTCTTCACTTTAACCTTTTGAAAAAAAAGGGTATCAGCCATGCTCCAAAAATCCCCAAGAAAAACATAGTACTACCTAGTGGAGAAAATCTCCCAACAAGTGACATCGAAGTAATAATGAACTGGCAATCAGAAAATTCTATCTGTCAAAACAAAGTGCTCAACAATATTGGCGACACCATAAAAACGTGGCCCATACACAAAACAAGATGATGAGAAAAGTGGAAAAAATTGAGAAAAAGGTGGAGCAGACGTCGTCTCACCATGCAGGACTAATCAAAACCTTGGAGCTAAGATTGGCAAATTTACAATATGAGATTTATCCGCCAGGAACTTCACTTTTCCAGTTCTTCCAACAACAACAAAATGAGACGATTTTAATTAAGGAACAAATTCAAATTTTGAGAAATGACCGCTTTGAGTAAAAAAAGCCCCCATTTTCCCCTTCAAAATCTACCTTTTACCTTATGTCAACATAAGCATATTCCCCACCAAAATTGGACTACACCTTTTCGGCCTTTCCTACTACCTCACAGAATCCTATCTCCTTCACCCAACCCTTAAAAGAAGAACATGAATTCGATATTGCTTTGGGAAAGAAAAGATGCTTTTGCAGCCCAAAAACAAACCAAGAAAAGGCGAGATCAAGGAGAAAGTTCAAAAGGGTCCAACCCCAAAAAGCTGATGATTTTGATCAGAAGACTCCGGACCTCTATGTCTCCCAACCAAGAAACATGTCAGAAGGAGATACCACTTGGTCAGAATCTCTAAATTCATCAGATGATGATACAATGGAAGATAGCTTTCAATAAAGCAATGAATCCACAACAAACTCTTCCGAAGAAGACAATCCCCCAATATTTGTGAGCCAACCAAGAGACCAGGAAATATCTGAAGTAGAGGAGGATCAAGAAGTCATGTCGGATCAACCAATCCTAGAAAAAAGACATGAACCGATGGCGTCAAAACCTATTGGAACTGGCTTCCACACTTTCACCTTAGACGACGTCAAGGTTTCAAAATGGCCTCAAAGGATCCAAGACTTCTATACTTGGATGGTGACCAAAAATTTGGTGGAACGAGAAAAGTATATCATCATGTCATAACTAATTTCACGGTTCTCAGGAATCCTCAGATATTGGTGGAACTCACTTGGGATTCAAGACAAAATACTTTTCTTACATCCCAAGATTTTGCCTTCAACATCAGAATCCTACATGAAATTTTCTCCAGAGATACTGCCAAAGACAAGAGAAAATGCAAAGACAACTCTTCGAGATGAAGTGTGTATCATTCGACAGAAATGACATTGACAGACATTTTCAAAAAATGGAAAAGATATACTTTGAAATCGGCAGAGACATCAACCTGAAGCAAGCCTTTGTCTCTTCCCTTCCAAAGTTGTTGGCAAATCGAATCATGACCATCATTGAAGAAAAGTTTCAATCGATAAAAATTCCACAAGTCGGCTACATCAGGCAAGCTATTTTCGTTGCATTGGAGGAAATTTGTACAAAGCGCTCAGCCCTAAAACAAATTATCAAACACAATCCAGCGCTTGACAAAGCATGCCGCAGATCCGATATGATCACCAGATCAGGAAGTTCCTGCCATACATCTACACGATGGAAAGGATTAGGAGGTTTAGATGTCCAAGAATTCCAAATGGAAAATCAAGGTCCAAGAGGCGCATAAAAAATATTTCAGACAAAGAAGGCCAGGAAATTTTCACAAGAAAAACAGATGCTTTATTTGTCACAAAATTGGACATTTCGCAAGAAATTGTCGCCAATCGAGAAGATCTGTTAAACTCCTTGAAGAGATTGAAGATTACACTAGCATACATCTCGGAAAATAAGAGGACCTTGAATACATATTCTCTATGGATGATGAACCCACTTAAGAAACTGTATTCTCTCTTGATATATACGAAGATCAAGGCGATGACCACTACCAAATTTCAGAACTGGTGGCCGATGCTCGAGAACAGATCAACGCTCCCGTACTCATCCTTCAAGTGGAACTCAAGGTTTATTCATCTAAAATGGATAAACCAACTCGAGTCATTGCTTTCATCGACACTGGAGCTGCTTGTTCACTCATGAATCCTGTTGTTCTCCCTGAAAATCAATGGGTGCCGCACTTTTAAGGATTTTAACACTGCGTCAAATGGAATCCTGACTAACACCGTTATCATAAAGCACCCAATCACAATTGAGTTCTTTCCAGGATTGAAGTACAGAACCAAGCTGATAAGGTCTGAAGTACCAGGAAAAGATCTTATTGTTAAATTCGATATTTTCAGGAAACTGAAAGACCAACTGCAGATCAGGGATAACGTGATAACCTTTAAGAAGCAGTTCAAACCTTAATTTGAGATTCCAAGGTTATTCCAAATCACCAATGACGAACAAATCAAAGAGATTGAGAAAAATCTCATTGAGCATTCATGTGCTGAATCCCACAAGGATTTCATGAAGAAAGGAAAAAAAGAGTTATGAAAAAATGAAGAGTTTTTTTAATCAAGATCCCTTTCAAGAATAATGAAAACATCAATCCAAAAAAATCCAGTCATTCAAGCATGAATCTAGTTCATCTTCAGCTTGCAAAGAAAGAATGTGAAAAACTTTTGGAATTTGATCTAATAGAGCCATCAGAATTACAATGGGCATGCGAAACATTTTATGTCAAAAAAAGAGCTGAGAAGACAAGAGGAAAACTCATTTTAGTCATTAACTACCAGCCCCTTAACCACTTCCTCCAAGATGATAAATTCCCTATCCCAAATAAACTTACTATTTTCTCCCACTTAGCCAAGGCTAAATATTTTTCCAAGTTTGATTTAAAATCTGGATTTTGGCAATTGGGAATCCACCCTGAAGAAAAATCCAAAACGGGATTTTGCATCCCCGATCATCACTTCCAATGGAAATCCATGCCCTTCGTACCTCTTTAGTTTACATTGATGACATTTTGTTATTTAGTGATACATTGGAGGAACATGTCAACTTGCTTCGTCAGTTTGAGGCATTGATAACACACTATGGGATCATGCTTTCAGCAAAATAGATGGTTCTTGCCGAAAAGGAGATTGATTTTCTTGGAATGCATTTTGTCCAAGGTGCATATAGTCCAGGACCACATATATGTCAAGAACTACTCAAATTTCCAGATACCAGCCTTACAGCAAAGCAGATCCAACAGTTCTTGGGTGTAGTAAATTATGTGAGAGATTTCATCTCAAATATCTCTACATATATTTCTCCGCTCCCAGAGATGCTCAAGAAAAATGCTCCATCATGGGAAAAGAAATAAGATGAAGCAGTCAGGGAAATAAAGAAGATATCTAAAAATGTCAAGTCCCTATACATCCCTTCAAAAGGTAAGAAGATACTCCAAACTGATGCCAACAATGAATATTGGAGTGCCGTTCTATTTGAAGAAAAAGATGGCCGAAGAAAATATGCGGATATGCTAGTAAAGAATGGAATCAAGAAATTTAATTTTTTCCTGATTCATACAGAATTTCTGATAGAAATGGATATGAAGGCCTTCCCAAAAATGATCCAGATAAATGCAAAAATTATTCCTAATCCTCAAATTCTCAGATGGGCTCAATGGTTCTCTCCATACAAGTTTCAAGTCAAGCACCTCAAAGGAAAGGATAATATTCTCGTAGATTTTCTGTCTCGGTCGGAAGAATTCTCAAAGAGATTTTCCCCAGCAAAACTGAAGTCAAAGTAAAAGCTAATTAGCCACATCGTCATGTTTTCAAATGTATCAGGAACAAGTTCATTGAAGCTAACGGATCATCTTCGGAGTTGTTCAACCTCATGGATCCCTTTGATCCGTCAATTATAATGGAAAGAAGAATTTATTATGAGCTCCAAGTTTTCCGGAAACATGGAGGATCCATTGTCAAGCCTTATGGGGTCAATCCAGAATATCTATTATGCCATATATTCATAGCACAAGCCAAGGATTTTCCACAAGAAACTAATAGGTTTTCTAGTACCTATGCCATCAATAATACATTTTCATGGAATTCAAGTGCAATGTCTTCAAAGATTTTGACAATATTGAACCAGCTCTTAAAGTATTTTTACTATGGTTCAAGCCTAGAAGATATTGGATAAAATATTTCAATGATTCCTACAAAGCAAAGGTATTCATGTTTCATAGGCCAGTGAAGATTATTAATGGAAAAGTCCAGGCGCAAGCAGAGGCGTCATTCTGGTAAAAATTTCCCGTGTCCATTTTATACATGGAAGAAGAATATAGTGAAGCATAAAGAATTATCTTCCAGCAAAACAGGTGCATCCCGAAAGAGATATGGCCAAAAGATTGGGCAAGCTGGAATTATACTAGCACTCATCCTCACTGGGGAAAAGTCCGAGAAGCAGCAAAGGAATATCAAACTCCGTATGAAGTCATCTGGTAAAAAATCACTCAAGACATCTCCAGATTAAGGTTGTGGAGCACATCCCTCAATCCAAAGGCCGGTCCATGTATGAAAATAGAGTAAGAATACTCTAAGAAAGTTAGCTTATTGTAGTACGAAAGTTTTCTGAGTTATAATAGCTAAAATTGAATATAGTACAAAAGTTTTCTAAGTTGTATAGCTTGACAAGCCGTCCCTTATGGGTTGTGAAGCCAGCCCCTTTGTAGGAAAACTTTTGCGATTATAAGAAAATTAACTGTTAGTGTAGCTTGGCAATAGCCAACCCTTTTTGTAGGAAAATTTTCGTATCTATGATCTAGTTTGCTTTCTTGGAGTCTCTTGCTCTGTTCTTTATACTGTGTAAAATAAGTACTTTCAATAGATAGAAGTAGAGAAATGAAGCCTTCGTATGCGTGTTACAATGTTCCCTATTAAATAAATAGCTTCCCCTTTATATAGTAGGAGAGTTTTGTCTCTAGTATAATTCTAAAAAGGTAAAAGTCCTAGTTTCTTGTTAATTACTGATCTGTTATCGACATCGGGCAAGATCTGCATCGTGATATCTGGTTGGGTGGGGATATCACGGTCCTCTTCTAGTCGTGTGTAGACATTTGCCACATTTTCCTAGGTCTTGGAGCTCGTTCTGTGTTCGGGAGTGTTGTCTCATCAGGTCTGATGGTGGGCACCCCGTTCAATTTCGATCTCATATATTCATACTCTTACTCCATTTGATCCACAATGAAATTGGGGTGAGTGTTAAACCCTGTTTCACCCGTAAACAGATAGTCCCTTCGTTTCTCAAAGAGTAAGTTTGTCGAAACGATGGAAAATAACAGATGAACCCTGGTTCCTTCCTTCGTACATTTCAACCGAGGTGACGGACAAGCCAAAACGACCGATCTGTCGCGTCGTTCTGACTTCGGATACCTGTCGATCAACGGTTGGTTTTCTTCAAATGCGAAACATCGCGTAATGATTGTATTTTCCTTATAATAGCTTCAACCCTCTTCACGTTTTTCACTTTCTAATCCTAGATCTTACCTTCGAACTTTGTAAAGGCTTTCAACTTTCTCAAGTCTTCATACCTTGCTTCTTGAACCTTCACATCTTCATCTCTAACCTTCAAACCTTCACGGTTTTTCTTGGATTTTCAACCCAGAACTTCAAATCTTTATACACATTCTTCAAATCTTTATACACATTCTTCAAATATTTACATATTTCCTAGATTCACGATGGCCAAAGCTTCCTAGCTTGTACCATAGAAAACAACCCCTTCATCTTCCCACCTGGCTGCAGATGTTGAGGTGGATGCTCCCGAGGTGCTTCCAAAGCCTTATATGAAGAGCTTCATACCCGGGGGCTGTTTTATCCGGGATGACTTCGAGGACGAGAAGGCCTCCGTCATATAAGACCGAGGCAAAGGAGAAGGGAGATACATATTTTCTGTTACTGAAGATACCTTTCACATAGTCCGAGAGGACTGTAAATGGGAAGGAAAGGACGTGGTTGTCCCCGAGTCTGAGGAAGATATTACTACCCACGTGGAGTGGTATTTAAGTGTTTACACTCACCCTTTCATGATGGGCCTGGTAGACCCAGTAATCCTGGCCTTTTGCAAGAGGTAAGAAACATGCCTTGGGCAAATCCACCCATTACTCTGGAGGATCGTGATCCTCTTACGCCATTTTCTGAACAACACTGAATCTCCTCGGTTCAGCCTTGACCACCTACTCCATGTGTACAGTCCCTAAATTTTTTGAGGGGGACTAATCAAGCTTGTTCGCCGAGATAGCAAGGACCCTTTTTCGAGCATAAACGAGGATCGAGGCCGAGGTTGGCAGATGCATTTTGTTCGGGTAAAAATCGAAGACTTGATCCCTCCTGCCATTCCCTGAGAAGTCAAATGCATATCTCTTTCCTTAAGTGTCAATTTCCCTTTATTTCTTCTCTCATTTCCAGTAATTATGGTCGTACAGTTTTTGTTCCTAACTCGATCCCCTGGCTCAAGATGTGGATTGAAGGAATCTGCAAACAGATCTCGTACTACGAGTGCTCGTCGCACAAAATTTCGAAGGGGCAAAATGGGAGGCCTGTTATCACGGTAAGGCTCTCCCCTAAATAGTTATTACTATGCCTCAAGCTTACATAATGTTACTTTTTCCTTTCCCTCGTAGGTTTTCCTAAGACCACCAAACTTAGGCCGATAGACGGGGATGAAGATACGTACTTACCCATCGAACCCTCCATTTTAGGACAACTCGGGGCTGCCAGAAGAAGAGAAAAAAAAGTCCTTGGGTTTCCCAGATCCTGAGGTGAAGATAAAAAAAAGTGCGGCCACCCGGTCTCGTAAGCCTAAGAAGAATACTAAGTCCAGGGTACCGGGCTCTGACTTGCTTCACCGGCTCAGGGATAAGCCCGAAAACGACCACATTTTTTACGCCCATGGATCAACCCCCACTGGGAAGCAGGTGATGACCGAGGAAAGGGGCTACGAGGCCAATCCCCTTTCGATTCGAGAGGCCAAAGTGGAGACGGGGGATGTGACCTCCCAATAAGCCATTCCTGTTTGAAGGAGGCAACCAATGTGATAGAAATCATCATCACGACCTCCTATACCGAGTCCATGCTTGAAGAGGCCCAAACAGATAAAGAAAAATCAAGTGAAGGAACTCAGGGTGCAGATGATCCTCTCCACTCCTTCTTCGATGGCATGGACATGTCCATATTGGAAGATTTCTCCAGGCTGGGTAACCTGGAGATCCCGAAGAAGGACGTGCCTTCGGGAGCTGACGGTCGAGTATGAGCCCAATATTGGTGAAGCATTCCCTACATTGAGCGTGTACCCCTAGCACAAGAGGACGGTTGTTCTCACAGTCCTGGAGGATTCCCGGATCCTATCTGCTCTGGTGTATCTAGCTACCTTCGATGCCTGGTGACCGAGTAGGACCAGAAAAAGATGAACGAGGTGGGCACGTCGAGTCTCTTCAACGAGGTGCTGCAGGCGCTGAACCGGGTAAGGTTTTAATACTTTCATACTCCCTTCATCAATATCGCTTAAGTTTTCACTTGATATCTCTTACTAGTTCAACTGTTTTACCAGATTTAGTACTTCATCATGAAAGCTTCTTCCGGTACCGCTTGAAAATCAGCCAGCTCGAGTTCGAGCTCAAAGAACAGGTTCGGAAGAAGGACATGTACAGGATTCTTAGTGAGCAATTGGACGAGGCCCTTAAAGACTGCTAGGCCGTGCTGGACAAAGTTCATAAAGAGGCCTCGATACTGAAATGGGAGAATGCCGACCTGGTTAAAAAGGTAAAGGTCTTTGAAGCTAAAAATGAGGAGCTAGTCGTGGTGACTAACAACACAAGCTCGTAGGTCCAACAGAAGATCGACCTGATCGACCAGCTCCGAGCTGAGATGAACGAGGTCAAGTCCATGGTCGAAGTGTGGAAGGGAAGGATGGACCTGCTGGCTTCGGAGAAGGAAATCGCGAAGGCGGAGCTGGCATCGATTGAGAACCAACTCCGGGTTGTGAAGGACAAAGCTAATAAGTAGTCTCAGCTGAATGATGATCTCCGAGCACAGTTGATCTCGGTCGTCGCAGAATGGAATGCCCTCGGAAGATAGTATGAGGCACTGAATTCCAAATTGGACACAACCTTCGCTGATGCCGAGGAAATGGTGGCCCAGTACAAAGTCGATATGGAGGCAGTCGAGACTCGTCTAAAGACAAAGGCTGAATACATAAAGCGGTTATCCCGAAGAGAGTCCCTCGAAGAGATTCACGCCCAATGTTTCAACTTATCGGCCGAGGTTGAGAAAGCTAAGAGGCTCGAGGCCGAGGCAAATAAGCTCTGCGAGCCCGAGGGTGCCGAAGGCTCTGAGGGATCTGAGGGCTCCGATGGTTCCAGTGACAAGTCGGGATCTGGTGAAGACCAGATGTAGATGCCTTAACATCTCTTCAGTTTTTTGTTTTTCCTTATGTATATTTTTTTTGTCTTGAGGTCGTTTTATCAAGCCTTTGTAAATATATTTTGGAATGAAATTTTCCCTTTCTGGCAACATTGCGTCTTCACTTTTCCAGCGTCTTTTTGCAATTTCTATCATTTTTGATGCCTTAGCGTAAAATTAGATGTAGTTATGTAGGTTTCGCTTTTCGGAGGTTCAAATAAAGCCTGACTTTGTTTGCTCGTGGCTCCGAAACCTTGGCGCAATCGGATGTTTACTAGACAACTTAAGTGTTTTTAGATGATACTTTTGCCGAGAGTAATCTTTAGTAGGTTTCGAGTTTTTGTAGAGGCCTTACTTTCTTGTTTTAGACTTCGAACGTCCCTGATCCGTTTTCATGGTGGTCGTAACCCAGGCCGTTCGAATTTTCATCTGGCGGTAGTCCCCGAGTAAGAGTAGCCCATGGTGCTCGATAACCCCCCGAATAGGGGTAGCCCGTAGGATTTTAGGATCCGGGATTGCAAAACGCATAATGATAAAGTGTAAAAGAAGTGGAAATTTCTTTCATTTCTTGGTATGCAAGGTACATGATTGAAAATGGATAAAAACTTGTGCCATGCCTAGGACGAACTATGTGGGCACAGTTTAATCGACCGTTTGGCCCTTACAATAAATCCTAATTGCCAAGACTTAGCTTTTAGCACATTAAGTTTTCTTATATCCTTGCTAAAGACCTTAATTCGAGGGTGATGGCCCTCAGTATTTGAGGTCGAACACATGAGAGATCGGATAATGTTTACCCGAGTGCAAACGATCATCAATTCCGGTTTGAAACCGATCTTCAAATATAAGCTAGCACGTTTTACCGTTGCCTCGTTAAAAATCTTGCCGAAAAACCCATTTTGGGACAAACCCGATTAAAGGAAAGAAGAGTGCAATGTGTTCTTTCAGACGTAATAGCCACATCCATCCTTGGGCGTTTATCTGCAAATGTTAGTCCTGTTTATAACATGATTAAAGAATAATTGATTTTGTACCTTAGCAGTAGTACCGCTTTAAGTGTGTCACGTTCCAGTTGTTCGGTAGTTGCACACCATTTCCTGCTTCGAGTTTGTACGAGCCTTTACCGGTAATTCCGACGACTCGATATGGTCCTTCCAAATTTGGTCCCAGCTTCCCCTCGTTCGTGTTTCAGGTGTGTAATATTACTTACCTCAACACCAGGTCCCTGATTTGGAAGTGTCGGAGGTTGGGTCTTCTGTTGTAATACATTTATATTCACTATTTCTGCGTGGCCAACCAGACCAGGGCAGCCTCCCGCCTTTCATCCAATAGTTCCAGGCTCCTGATCATGGCCTCACCATTTGATTCTTTTGTTGCATATTGGAATTTGAGGCTCGGTTCTCCCACTTCGAATGGTATTAAGGCTTCGGCCCCATAGACCAACAAAAATTGGGTGGCCCCTGTGCTGGACTTCTAGGTCATACGTTATGCCCACAGGACTTTTGGCATGATTTCCTTCCATTTTCCTTTGGCATCCGTTAGCCTCTTTTTTAGGTTTTGAAGTATGGTATTGTTTGTTGATTCTGCTTGCCCGTTCCAGTAAGGTGATAAGGCGTCAATAGTATTTTCTTGATCTTGTCATCTTCAAAATTTTATTTATCTTGTTGTCTATGAATTGTTTCCCATTATCGCAAACGACAATGACCGGTATCCCGAATCGACATATTATGTGGTTCCAAATGAAGTCAATGGCTTCATTTTCCCGGACTTTTTAGAATGCTTGAGCTCAAGCAATTTGAAAAAATAATCGGTCATGACTAGTATGAATTTAGCCTTAATGGGTGGACATGGTAGGGGACCGACGATGTCCATTCCCCACTTCATAAATGGTCACGGATACAAAATTGAGTGGATTATTTCCCCCGGTTGATGTATCATCGGGGCGTGTCTCTGGAAGTCATGAAACTTTCATACGAAGTCCTTTGCATATTTCTCTATTTTGGTCCAGTAATAACCGGCCCTAATTAATTTCCGAACCAAAGATTCTGCCCCCAAATGGTTCCCGCAAGTGCCTTCATGATCTTCTCTCAAGGCATTTTCAGTATCTTTCCGCCCCAAGCATCTGGATAGAGGGGCGTTGAATGCTCTTCTAAACAATGTCCCTTCGACCAAGTTAAATCTGCCGGCCTTCGTACATAGGGCCCTCGATTATTTGGGATCCGAAGGCAATTTTCTGATCTTCAAGTAGTATACGTATTTGTTCCTCCAATCCCAACTTAAACTCGTCGAATTTACTTCGGTGTGGTCTTATTCTATCACCGATTTCATGAGTTGTACTACCATTCCCGAACTGAATTCATCGACATCGACCAAAGTCCCCAAGTTAGCTAGAGCATCGGCCTCACTATTCTGCTCTCGGGGCACGTGCTGCAGAGTCCATTCCTTGAATTGATGCATCGTTACCTGTAATTTGTCTAAGTATCTTCGCATATGTTCCTCTTTCACTTCGAATGTCCCATTGACTTGATTTACCACGATGAGGGAGTGACACTTAGATTTGATCGCCTCGGCCCCAAGGCTTTTTGCCAATTCGAGATCTCCAATCATTGCCTCATACTCGGCCTGATTATTAGTCAATTTCACAGCTCTAATAGACTAACTAACTACATTCCCTATAGGTGGTTTTTACACGATGCCGACCCGGACCGTTTTACGTTCGAGGCATCGTCCTTAAAAGGGGTCTAGATTCCCGAGGTAGTCCCCGAGGTTAAAAATAATTCCCAAGTCTGCCAAAATTTGAGATTTTATGACAGTTCGGAGTCGATACTCGATATCATACCTGCTGATTTTGACAGCCCCTTTAGCCAACCGGACTGAGAGCTCGAGTTTGTACATGATTTTCCTCAGTGGGTAAGAGGTTATGACACATATGGGGTGACATTGAAAGTATGGTTTAAACTTTCTAGAAGTGCTTAGCAAAGCAAACACCAATTTTTCCAGGTGAGGATACCTTGTTTCGACCTCGCCTAGAGTTTTACTAACATAGTAAATAGGAAATTGTGTTTCTTCCTCTTCCTAAACTAAGACTCCACTTACCGCTACCTCGGAAACCGCCAACTAAAGGTACAGTTGTTCGTCCCCCTTCAGAGTGTGCATCAGGGCAGACTCGATAGGTATCTTTTGAGTTCTTCCAAAGCCTGTTGGCACTCAGGGGTCTAGGAAAAGTTATTCTTCTTCTTTAATAATGCAAATAACCATTGGCTTTTGTCCGAATACCTTGATATGAATCGGCACAGGGCAGCTATATGGCCAGTTAGCCTTTGAATGGTCTTGACACTGTCCACCATAGCGATATCTTTTATGGCTTTGATTTTGTCAAGATTGACCTCGATCCTCGATTGGATACCACGAAACCAAGAAATTTTCCCGATCCGACCTCGAATGCGCACTTCTCCGGGTTCAACTTCATATTGTATCTTTTCAATATGTCGAAGGTCTCCTATAAATGTTTCAAATGGTCCTCTGCTCGCAGGGACTTGACTAACATATCGTCAATATAAACTTTCATTCATTTCTCTATTTGTTCTTCGAACATCCGGTTTACTAGGCGTTGATAAGTGGCACCGGTATTTTTTAATCTGAACAACATTACGGTATAACAGTAAGTACCGAAGTTAGTGATAAAAGAAGTCTTTTCTTGATCGCCTGGGTCCATCCGAATTTGGTTGTACCCGGAATAGTCATCAAGAAAACTGAGTATCTCGTGTCCGTCCGTCGCATCGATCATCTGATCGATGTTAGGAAAATTAAAAGAATCCTTGGGGCATGCCTTATTTAGATATTTGTAATCTACAAACATTCTTAGCTTATTCCCTTATTTAGGCACTACTACTACGTTAGGTAACTAGTCCGGATACTTAACCTCCCGAATGGATCCTATTTTAAAGAGTTTAGATACCTCATCCTTGATGAATGCATGTTTGACCTTGGACTGCAACCTCCTTTTCTGCTTAATTGGATGGAACTTCGGGTAAAAATTCAGTTTATGAGTGATTACCTCCGGCGGGATCCCTGTTATGTTAAGATGGGACCAAGAAAAAACAAATATGTTAGCTTTAAGAAAATTAATGAGTTTTTTCCTAAGCTCGGGGGTTAACCCTGTGCCCAGGTATACCTTTCGATTTGGTAGGTGTTTGGTCAATATGACTAGCTCCAACTCTTCAATTGTCGATATGATGGCATCGGTATCATCAGGTGCTATGAACGATCTTGGAACTCCGTAATCATCCTCCTCGCCTACTCCTCATTCCTTCGGTCTGACCGGGACTGACATCATTGGTTCCTATTTAACTTCGGCCTTTTTGGTCGGTGTTGTGTTCCTTAGTGTCGGGACGGCAGGCACCGGGAGTACTTGATTGACTAAACATCTCCTTTGCAGCAGGTTGTTCCTCATAGACCGTCTTGATTCCTCCTGGTTTAGGGAATTTCAACACCTGGTGTAAGGTCGAAGGTACCGCCGTCATGTTGTGAACCCACAACCTTCCGAAAAGAGCGTTATCTCTCATGTCCCATTCGATCATATAAAACTTTGTTTCTTGGATCGTCCCGACGGTGTACAGTAGTATGGTTATCTTCCCTTTAGTGGTTTCGCATGCCATATTAAATCCATTCAACACCCGGACTGCTGGCATTATTTGATCCTGTAACCCCAATTGCTCTACGACCCTCGATCTGATGATGTTGGCTGAGTTACCTGGATCAATCAACACACGTTTAACTCGAGATTTATTGAAAATTACAGATATTATCAATGCATTATTATGAGGTTTTACGATGCCCTCGGCATCCTCGTCGCTGAACGAAATGGTTCCCTTCGGGATATAATCTCGGGTGCGCTTTTCTTTCGTGATGGATACTTTAGTTCATTTTATCGTTCGCCCTACTGGGACATCAACCCCTCCAATGATCATGTTGATGACGTGATGAGATTCCTCCTATTTGGTCTGTTTGTTGGCGTCCCTGTTTCTAAAGTGGTATTTGGCTCGATCATTCAGAAAATCTCGTAGGTTCCCGTTATTAAACAACCGAGCAACTTCTTCTCTCTATTGCTAGCAACCCTCAGTCATGTGGCCATGAGTGCCATGATACTTACACATCAAGTTAGGGTCGGACTGCAATGGTCGGGGCCACTTGGTTTCCTTGATGCGCTCGATGGCTGATACGATGCTGGCGGCATCGACGTTGAAGTTATATTCTGACAATCTTGGTGCTTCTCTGGCCCTGAGCAGTCTGTCGAAAGTATTTTTCCTCATCAGTCCTCGGCTATTGGACCCTCGATCACTTTTTTTGTTCCTTGTAAGGTGACGCCCGAACCCGTTTCCCCTTTGATTTCTGTTGAATGGTTTAGACCGGTCTCGATTTTGTCTTGATTCATCATCAACGACTCCCTTAGACCTGTTGTCGGCTCTAAAAAGATAAACAACCCCAGAAGGGGCTACGAGTTGGTCGTCCTCGACTTTGATTTTCGACTGGTATCTGTTGTGGATATCGGCCCAGTTACCACCGGGTACTCTACCAAATTTTGTTTCAGCTGCAGTGAAGCCAAGGAGCTTCGGGGGTTAAGTCCTTGAGTGAATGCCTGAACGGCCCAATCATCGGCAATCGGAGGCATGTTCATCCGTTCTATCTAGAACCTCGACACGAACTCCCTGAGCATCTAGTTATCTCCTTTTTTAACCTTGAAAAGGTCCGATTTTCTGGTTTCAACCTTAATGTCCCCAACATGACTTTCACAAAAGCATCGGCAAGCATAGCAAACGAATCAATAAAATTTGGGGGTAAGTTGTTATACCACATCATTTCTCCTTCTGACAGAGTTTTCCTGAACTTGTTCAGCAACACCGACTTGATTTCGTCATCTTCCAAGTCGTTCCACTTGATGACAGATGTATAGGAGGTTACATGCTCGTTTGGATCCGTGGTTCTATTGTACTTTGAAATATCGGGCATAAGAATCCTCTTCGGGATCGACTTTGGTGCCGCACTCGGAGGTAAAGGCTTTTGGATAAACTTCTTGAAATCCGGTCCTTTCAAAATCGGGGGTGCCCCTGGGATTTGATCGACCCTGGAATTATATGTCTCCACCATTTTGTCGTTGGCATCAATTTTCTTCTCACCTGATACGACCTGCTTCGTCAATGCTTCAAGCATTTTCATTATCTTGGGGTTGACCTCGGGTTCAACTTCTCCCGACCTCTTGGTGGTTTGTTCGTTTCTTTGAGTGTTCTCCCAGGAATGTTCGGGCTCGACCTTGATAGGGGCGTGGCATTGACTCTATAGTTTCCGCTATCGCTGCCTGTTAAACCTGAAACATTTCGAAGATCCGCCACATGCTTACCCCATCACCTTCTTCTTCGGGCCTCTCTCGAACTGTTGGTCGGGGACCTCCACGAATGTTGTTTTCATTTAGTCAGCAGGTTGACGTCGATAGCAACTTGTGAGTTGGCGTCGATTGGCTTGAAAACTGGGAATTTGTTGGGATCAGTAGGGGGCACCTAATTGCTAGGCACTAGATTTTTGTTTTCGCCATGATGATCAGACTCAGCCTCAACGTTCATGTGGCCAGACTGAGAATTTGACATATCTAATTAGCTTGAAATTGAGACTTTAAAGAAAAAACAAAAAATAGAGTGTGTAGTGGAGATTTGTGTCAAAACAACCACTATTATCTTTAGCTCCATTGTGGGCGCCAAACTCTTTACCCTTAAAATGGATAAAATTAAATTTGTATGTGTTTTTAAGAATATGTGGATAAATTCAACACAAAAAATCAAGAATGTTAGATAAATGAATTAAAGATACAATGAATAATCAAACTAGTCGTAACGTTATGGCCCATCTTGAACTTAGATTGGGCAATATTTTCTGCCCTCGGTAGGGTCCTTGGTTTGAATCCAATCAAGAACAAAGAACAATGGTAAAAGAAGGACCCTGCAATAGCTAGAAAGAAGATAAATGAGTTTGTATTGCCTTGGTATGCGTGTTACAATATGTCATATTAAATAAAAAGCTTTCCCTTTATATAGTAGGAGAGTTTCATCCCTAGTACAATTCTAAAAAAGGTAAAACCTCCTTTCTTGTTAATTACTTATCCGTTATCGGCGTCGAGCGAGATCTGCACCGTGATATCCAGTTGGGTGCGGATATCACGGTCTTCTGCTAGTTGTATGCAGCCATTTGCCATGTTTTCCGAGGTCTTGGAGCTCATTCTGGGTTCAGAGTGTTATCTCAGCAGGTCTAATGGTGGGCACCCCGTTCGGGTCTTGACTGAAGAGTTCCCAGCTTTGATTTCGATCTCATATATTCATACTCTTAGCCCCGGTTTCACCCGTATACAGTTATTATTGTGTGTGAAATATAGATCGTACATTTTTAGCAACTACTCCTTCCGTTCACTTTTCGTTGTTCACAATGGACTTTGCACGCCCCTTAATTAAGAAATAATAGTTGGAGTGTTATAAAACAATAAAATAAGAAGAACAATATTGCAGAGAAAGAGAGAAAGAAAATTCTTATTGAATTTTTGGATCAATCAATGGAATAGGACCCCCTCTATTTATAGGGAAAGAATGACTTAGCCACTAAGTAAAATCCCTAAGATCTCTCTAAAATATAGACATTCACTTTAAATAAAATTCTATTTATAACACTCCCCCTTGAATATCTATTCAACGAATAATGTGCCTTATTATAACCTTAACTAAAATAAAATCCAATGGAAAAACAATTCTAGTAAAGGAAAAGAGTACATATCTAACAATACGCCTTTTGGTTGCCTCGTTAAAAACCTTGCAAGGAAAATCCAGTGGGACAAAACCTTGTAAGGGAAAAAGAGTGCAACGCGTATTAACTCCCCCTAACGAGAGCATCAATCCATATCCTTGAGCCTTCGCATCCCAATCTTGTACACTAGCTTCTTGAAGGTTGACGTCGGTAGAGATTTTGTGAACAAATAAGCCATATTATCACTTGAATGAATTTGGTGCACATTAATATCACCATTCTTTTGAAGTTCATGAGTAAAAAATAACTTTTGTGAAATATTCTTTATCCTATATCCTTTTATGAATCCTCCCTTCAATTGGGATATGCATGCTGCATTGTCTTCATACAAAATCGTGGGCAGTTTTCACACTTCAAACCACATTTGTCTCGAATAAAATGTATTATAGACCTCAACCACACACATTCTCGAGTTGCTTCATGAATAGTAATTATTTTAGCATGATTAGATTAAGTAGCCACGATTGACGGTTTAGTCGATTGCCAAGATATGACAGTGCCTCTATAGGTAAACACATAACCTGTTTGAGATCGAGCCTTGTGTGGGTCAGATAAATACCTAGCATCAGCATAACCAACAAGATCGGGACTGCAATTATTGCCATAAAATAAGCCCATATCGGTAGTTCCTTTTAGATACCACAATATGTGTTTAATTCCATTCCAATGTCTCCTTGTAGGAGCAGAGCTATATCTTGCTAAGACATTAACTGAAAAAGTTATGTCAGGCCTTGTAGTGTTGGCAAGATACATTAGTGCACTAATTGCACTAAGATAAGGTACTTCAGGACCAAGTAGCTCTTCATTCTTTTCTTGAGGTCGGAATGGATCCTTATTCACATCAGGTGATCGAACAACCATCAGGGTACTTAATGGATGTGCTCCATCCATGTAAAACCGTTTCAATACCTTTTCTATGTAGGTAGATTGATGAACAAAAATTCCGTTTTCCATATGTTCAATTTGCAAACGAGACATAATTTTGTATCTGAGATCTTTCATCTCGAATTGTTTCTTTAAATAATCAATTGCCTCTTGGAATTCAATAGGGGTTCCAATAAGGTTTATGTCATCAACATATACGGCAAATACAACAAAATACCGATGTTGTTTTCTTTATAAAAACACATGAATAAATGGCATCATTTATATAACCTTCCTTTAATAAATACTCACTAAGAAGATTATACCACATGCGTCCTGATTTCTTTAGACCATATAAAGATCTTTGCAATTTGATTGAAAATATTTTTCGGGACTTTGAATTATGTGCATTAGGCATTTTAAATTCCTCGGAAATTTTTATGTATATCTCATTATCAAGTGAGCCATAAAGGTAGGCAGTAACAACATCCATTAAATGCATGTCAATCTTTTCATGGACAGCAAAACTGATGAGATAATGAAACATTATAACATCTATAACGGGTGAATATGTCTCTTCATAATCGACACCGGGCCTTTGTGAAAATTCTTGTGCAACAAGGCGTGCCTTATATCTTTGTACCTCGGTTTTCTCATTTCTCTTGCGTACAAAGACCCATTTATAGCCAACAGGCTTAACACCATTAGGTGTTTCAACTACAGACCCAAAAACTTCACGTTTCGTAAGTGAAATCAACTCTGATTGGATTGCTTCTTGCCATTTTGGCCAATCACGTCTTTGTCGACATTCTCCAACAGATTGAGGTCCAAGATCCTCATTATCTTGCATAATGCTAGATGCAACATTATATGAAAAGACATAATCCACCACTATATCCACTTGATTCAAATTTGTCTCAATATCGATTTGGAATTATTGATAGTTCCTTTTCTTGAGTCTCGGGCTCAGTGGTTTCCTCATGAATCTCAGAATTTGTTAAATCGTGGATTTCTTCATTAGACTCTTTCGTAGTGTCATTTTGATCATTGTTTCCCTTTTCTATAATTTCAATCCTTAGAATCCAATGGTCTGCCACGTTTTAGGCGTGCTTTTGACTCATTAGTTATGACACTAGAAGATTGTCCAACGGGGACATCAATACGGATTGGAACATTCTCTGCAGGGATATGTGATTTTGTTGTCCTTTTCAGATCCGTAAATGTGTCTGGCATTTGATTTGTTATTATCTGCAAATGGATAATCTTTTGCACCTCTTTTCCAAAAATAGAGGCACGTGGATCAAGATGAGATAATGATGGATTTTTCCACAAAATTTTCCGTTTGGCTTCACCAATTTCTCCCCCTAATTTGGAAAAAGTTTCTCATCGAATCGACAGTCTGCAAATCGTGAAGTAAATAAATCACCCGTTAATGTTTTGAGGTAGAGAATAATGGAGCGCGATTCAAACCCAACATATATTCCCAACCTTCTTTGGGGACCCATTTTGGTGCGATATGGCGGTGCTATAGGCACATATACTGCGCATCCAAAAATTCTTAAATGGGATATATTAGGTTCATGACCCAAAATTAATTGCAACGGGGAATATTTATGATAATTTGTTGGTCTGAGACGAACTAGCATTGTTGCATGCAAAATGGTGTGACCCCAAACAGAAGTGGGCAACCTCATTTTCATGAGTAACGGTCTTGCTATCAATTGCAGACGTTTAATTAAAAACTCTGCAAGCCCATTTAGAGTGTGAACATGAGATACAGGATGTTCCACTTTTATCCCAATTGATAAGCAATAATCATTAAATGCTTGGGATGAAAACTCAGCAGCATTATCAAGTCAGATAGACTTAATTGGATTATCGGGAAATTTTGCCCGTAATCGGATTATTTGTGCCATTAATTTTGTAAACGCCAGGTTGCGAGATGACAATAGGCACACGTGAGACCATCTAGAAGATGCATCTATTAAGACCATAAAATATCTAAATGACCCACTAGGTGGGTGAATAGGTCCACAAATGTCTCCTTGTATACGTTCCAAAAATACAGGGGACTCAATCCCAACCTGTGTTGGTGATGGTCTTATAATTAACTAGCCTTGATAACAAGAAGTGCAAGAAAATTTATTATTTAAAAGAATCTTTAAATTCTTTAATTGATGCCCATTTGAGTTTTCTATAATTCATCTCGTCATAATTGATCCAGGATGTCCCAATCGATCATGCCAAAATACAAAAGTATTGAAATCGATAACCTTTTGGTTTACAATTGAACGTATCTCGATTGCACTAAATCTTGTCCAATACAGGCCACAAGATAAAGATGAGAATTTCTCAATAACCCTTTTCCGGCCAGAGACATTCTTGGTAATGATGAGATATTCAAGGTTATTCTCATCTATTGTCTCAATATGATATCCATTTCGGCGGATATCTTTAAAACTTAACAAGTTCCTCTTGGACTTGGAGGAAAACATTGCATTCACAATGATAAGTATTGTTCCCTTAGGCAGAGTTATAGTAGCTCTTCCAGAGCCTTCAATTAAATTACTACTACCAGAAATTGTAGTAACGTCTGCCTTACATACTTAAATGAGAGAAATATTTCTTCTCTTTGAATATTGTATGTGTCGTACATGAATCAACTAAACAAATATTTTTGCAATTGAACTTTGATCCAAGTTTGCTTTGTGAGATATTCATATTTGCTTCCAATGATTTGACATACAAAAGAAATATATGAATAAACATTAGTACTTTTTTTTTTTGGTAGCTAATATATTGATAAATCCAATATAAATCGTAATACTCATCACAAAGGACTGCGCACCCAATGACTACTGTTAGAACGGAAAAAAAACAAGTGTACTGTTATAAGATTGCGAAGAGATTTTTCTTTTGGTTTTTTTCTCACTTGTATTTACTACAGCATTTCCTTAGTGTTAGTGCTACATCTTAATGGTGCTCATAGTGCTATATCTTAAAATTCAGATCTCTATCTCTAGCTTAACAGAACTATAAGATCAAACCCCAACTCTTTACTGTTTGTTGTTCAAAAAAGAACGAAAAGAAAGTACGTAACTTATTTCCAATTTTCTTTGTTCAAGGGTAGTCCATACAGCAAGTAAAATGAATATATTGCACATTGACCATCAACTGTTTATACTTAGCTGTTGGCACGAGATTAATATAAATGGAGGAATATGTCCAATGATAACCCAATTTATAATACAAATATAAATAGTTCATTATGATGAAATAGTAATTATATAATTATTTAATCAAAACAAACTAATATTATTTCATAAAACTAATAAAATTAATGACTATTACTCATGTAAAGAATAATGATTACATGATGTTTATTCACTAATTACTACGAATAGGCAAAACAAAAAAAATTATAATAATCAAACTACTCAATTATCTTTAACCATGAACCCATCACCAATCAAGTGGTCTATTTTTCCATTAGGATGCTCAAAGAAGTCACATCCAAGTGGGTGATATCAAAATCATTGTCAGAGACAAAATTGACTTCAGGGCCTTTATTCTTTAGAGATGATTGATAAAGCTCAACCAAATGTCTTGGTGTACGACAAATATTTGTCCAATGCTCTTTTCCACCGCAACGATAACATTCAGTTTCTGAATCATTTTCCTTTGGCTTCTCATCTTTCCCTTTCCACTTTTAGTGGTTATTTTTCTTCGGGGGTGATTAACACCAGGAAAATTTCTTCCTTGTCCACGGCCACGGCCACGAA
Source organism: Nicotiana knightiana (assembly GCA_005239525.1). Lineage (NCBI taxonomy): Eukaryota > Viridiplantae > Streptophyta > Magnoliopsida > Solanales > Solanaceae > Nicotiana > Nicotiana knightiana. The sequence goes on along the minus strand of ML395265.1, from coordinate 67,186 downwards.
TAAGGCCACGGCCTTTTCCACGCTTAGCATAATGGGAATACACCTCATCCACTTCAGGCAATGGTGTAGACCCAGTGGGTCGATTTTCGTGATTTCTCATGAGCAAGTCCTTATTTCGTTCAGCCACAAGGAGAAGAGAAATCAACTCAGAGTATTTCTTGAAACCTTTCTCTCGGTATTGCTGTTGCAAGACCATATTGGAGGCATGAAACATTGTGAACGTTTTTTCAAGCATATCATAGTCGGTGATAGTATCTCCACAGAGTTTCAATTTAGAAGTAATCCTGAACATTGCGAATTATATTCAGAAACAGACTTAAAATCTTGGAGCCTCAAATGAGCCCAATCATATAGTGCTTGTGGAAGAGTGACCAACTTTAAGTTGTCATATCTTTCCTTTAAGGCGTTCCACAAAACAAGTGGATTTTTGACTGTGAGATATTCTATTTTCAACCCTTCATCAAGGTGATGGCGCAAGAAAATCAAGGCCTTAGCACAGTCTTGGGTAGATGCTTTATTTTTATCTTTAATGACGTCTCCAAGACCCATTGCATCTAAATGGATTTCAGCATCCAATACCCATGTCATATAGTTCTTGCCCGAAATTTCAAGGGTAACGAACTTTCTTTTCATAATGTCAGTCATAATTAAAAAGAGGAGAAAAATTATACCTTAATCTTCTCAAAGAGCTTCTTGAGACGGTAGAGTCTCGTGCTGATAACGTGTTATAAAACAATAAAAGAAGAAGAATAATATTGCAGAGAAAGAGAGAGAGAGAATTCTTATTGAATTTTGGGATCAATTACAGTGGAATAGGACCCATCTATTTACAGGGAAAGAATGACTTAGCTATCAAGTAAAATACCTAAGATTTCTCTAAAATATAGACATTCACCTTAAATAGAATTCTATTTATAAAATGGAGTGTATATTTTGTTATAGTACCATTATAATGATAGTATTTTAAGAAGTCTTGGAAAATTATTCGTGAAGAGTAATTAATGATAAGAGTAAAATAAATAAAAAATATGACCTTCTCTTGATTTGCCAAAATTAACAAGTAAAGCTGAGAAGAAATTTTTGGTACAGTGAATTATGATGTTTCTATTTTTTTTCTTCCGGGGTGGGGCGAGGGTAGGGGGGGGATTATTGTTGAGTTGAATTGAATGGGAAATCAATTTAGTTCAATGAATGTCATTGCTTGACCATCACGATACATCAATAACAGAAAGGTCCTTAATAATATGGAGTAATAGTACTTTGTAACAGGCCATTTGTTGCTTTAACGCCTAAATGGCCAAATTGGTTAAAATTGTTGCGTATTACGTGTTCATCTATGCAGCATAATTATCACGTGATCTTGGTTGTGGAGTATACAAAACCTAAACTGTCTGACTTCAACGAGTGGATAAAACGAAGTCGTGACGATCAAGATGAGTCATGTTTTAGGCTGCTGCACATTGTTTAAACTTAAGATATTGCCAATTAGGTTATCTTATTAATTTTTTCTATTTCAATAGTGTGTATGGTGTCACAATGAGCTGTTCGGATCAGATTTACATACATGCATAAAAAAATAATATGATCAAATAAATAGGTAAGGACCTAACTTACCAAAAGTCAGTTAAATTAAGGGTCATGATTAACACAATATGTCTCTCCAACTCAAACAGGGTCAAAACTGACAACATTTTAGTATCAGATAGATGGTCGGGTCATGTCTGGGAATTCAAACTGGATCAGTCGAAAATCGAATCATGATTTAACCTGTTTAAAGCTTACTTGCGCCAAGACAAAAATTACAAATAAACAGAGGAACACCAAGAATTATCCAAGTCCCATGCATGCTTTGCAAAGTGCCTAGTTGTACTAATTATCAAGGGATCTTCTTCACTTATGATACTTCTGGAGTCGTGCCAGTGTTTGCTTCCCTTGTGATTGTAATGTTAGTTAACTAGTGTCCACAAGATCTACAACAATAATTACGGTCCCATATAATTAGTGTCCACAAAATATCAATTAGACATAGCCTCAACTACTAAAAGTAGGACACACACACCAATCCAATTTTAAATGAGTAAGTCGTGTAACATATCCAATTATTAGATTACTCGATCATCTATTTTAAAATCTTTGACCCTTTTCGCATCTTGAGATTAAAGCAAGTGAAGTTTGATCATTATTTTTTTAATTTACTCTTTTGTTTGTATTACGCGAAAATTTTCAATAGATTATTTAAAGTTAATTCCAATTACAACGCTCAAAATGGTAAAAATAGCACGGGCTAGCCAATTTTCGGACTGGTCATTCAAAAATACGGCATAAACGCAAAGTCATTGAAAAATAACTACTATTTTACTGCAACACGGAAAGTTCCAGCATAATATACTGGATATCGGTGCACATGTATATGAACTTCCAGCATATTATGCTGGAACTCCAAAATGCGGAAAGTTCTACATAATATACTGGAGATTGGAGCACCTGTGTATGAACTTCCAGCATATTATGCTGGACCGGTATATTATACTGAAATTCTAGTATAATATACTAGAGTTCCAGTATACTTATGCTGGAACTCCAGTATATTATATTGGAGTTCCAGTATATTATACTGGAGTTCCAGTATATATGCTGGAGTATTTTTCGGATTTTGAACAGTATTTTTGTTCAAATTTATCTTTACATGAAAAGTGACTAAATTTCGATTACTTTTGAAACTGTGGCTATTTTTGAATGACCACTTGTTAATCTAGCTATTTTTGAATTTCTCCCCTCAGAATGAGTCCATATACTCCAATTTTATTGAAGTTAATTAGGTGCACGGGCTTGTAAGCTATTTGACGGATTAGTGAATAGGAATTTTTACATTCCTATATACTATATGAAACTATACTACTTTTCCTACTCAAGTTTTACTATAATTACATTTTATATACTCAATTATCATTTATGTACATTTTAAGGGAATTAATGATAATAATTAGTGTCCGAAAGTAACTCTATATTCCACTTCCCCCACGTTTCTCTCTCTACATCCCACCCCCCTCCTCCAAGTATCTTGCACTCACCCACGATTCCACCATTGGCAATCATTAAAAAACTTTGAAGCTTTGAAATTCGAATTTAGGTTTTCAAAAAATATTATTATTTTGAATTGGGTGTTGTTGCAAAGAATTGAGAATTCTCTCTACGTCTCTCTCTATCTCTCAATCCCTAGTTTCAATAATATAAATCAAAGGAAAAAAGAGCAGCAATTTCACCATTGACAACCATTAAAAAGCTTTGAAGCTTTGAATTCAAATTTAGATTTTTAAAAATCATTATTTGTTTGGATTGGGTGTTGTTGCAAACAATTGGGAATATGGTTTGGAGTTTATATCTCAAGTTTGAGGGTGTTTTGGTGAAGATTAGACTTGATTTTGGCTTAATTTCAGATTGAAACTCGAAGAAGAAGAAGAAGAAGAAGAAGAAGAAGAAGAAGAAGTAGAAGAAGAAGACGACATGATATACATTATATTTACGAAATTGTAATAAAATTATAGAAAAATTATATTCTGTTGTTTATATATATTTTTTTTATTTAACTATTGTATGAAAGTTAAACAATATTGTATAAAAATTATATTTAAGTTGTATGATATTATAGTTGTATATAACTGAGTAGAAATAATGTAAGAAAATTGTAGATAAGTTGTAGATAAATTTTATAATGTATAATTAGTTGTATGAAATTTGTTTTTACTATGTATAAATCAGATACAAAATATACAAAAGACATATTGTATAAAATTTGTATTTAAGTTATATGTTATTGTAGTTGTATTTAACTGGGTAGAAATAATGTATGAAAGTTGTAGATTAGTTGTATAATATATAATTAGTTGTATGAAATTTGCTTTTACTGCGTATAAATCAAATACAAAATATACAAAAGATATATTGTATGAAATTGTATTTAAGTGGTATGATATTGTAATTGTATATAGTCATCTTTACTGAATTATGAACAACTTTCAAAACTCTGTCCTAAGGAAATGAGAGGTTTGTTATACTGTTGTACTTGCATATTCCCCAGCAAAAAGTATCCATTTCTTCGAAATCTTTGTCAGTAAGTACTAAATATCCATTTTTGCTGCTAAGGTATGTTGTTGTTATTGTCGTCGTTGTTGTTGTGATGGGGTTCTTGATATTTTGTTTAATATTCATAAATAGTCTTGTTTACTGTGATGAGACTCTTGTTGTTTCATTTAATGTTCTTAATAGTGCAAAAAATGATTTGCCTTTTACACACTCAGAATTAGTTCTTACTGTGATGGAGTTCTTGTTGTTTTGTTAATATTCATAATAAAGTAAAAGAGATTCACCTTATGAACACTTGGCATTAGTTCTGTTAACTGCTTAGAATTAGTTCTGTTAAATGATGGTGTTTGCTTGTTTACAAATAGGAGAATGAGACAGAGACTGAAACAAAAACAGAAGCGTCGTAGGATGGAATTCTTATTCTACATGATCCTCGTGTACGTGAAATCATGAACATGAAGATCTTTGTTGATTCAGGTTCTTCTCTATTGACCCTTAACATCCCTCGCTTATCTCCAAACATGATAGAGAAACAAGATAGCTGCTTACTTGATATTTTGTGGTTCACTCTTTACCCTTACTCTTGCTTTTGAAATTGGAAATCAAATTCTCTGATTTGAAATCCCTTTAGGACATATTTTCAATCTTCCATATTGCTCCCTAAGCTGTTAATAAACCTACGAACGCAGACTTTGATGTGCGGCTGGCCAGGAGGATACGACGAGATACTGTTGAGAGGAACAAAAATATCCAATACGTGCTAGATCAAGTTAGCTTTTTTTTTTTTGGCACTCAATGCTCCTTTATGGATTTTCTGTTGCTCCTGAATTGTATGGGTGTGGGTGGAAAGAATGGGAAAGGGGAGAGAAAAAAGGAAATGGGTGTAACTACATCTCTTGATTGAAGGTATAAATAATGGATTGGTAGTCTTTTAAGATGGATTGTATATATTTTGTAAACAAAATTTGTTTATGCAGGGTAATTAACTAAACATGAACATTAAAGGTAATAAGTTTTAAATAGTGTATAAAAATAAAAAAATCCCATAAACCGACCCGAACACTAACATCATAAACAATTAGAATTTGAGGAAAGCTGCGCCTTATATAATTTATCATGTTGTTATGAATATTAAAATTTTAATTATAAAAACAAATCAATATATATTGAGTCCAATATTTAATGCTGAAAATTTTGCTATACAACAAATAAGTTAGATAAATCGAAATAAACGTTTTTAGAAGACTTGAGAAGAAAACAAATTATTCCATATTATGACATCTTAAAATGGAGATGGTGACCGCTGACTAGTCTCTAATTTTCCTCCATGAAAGATATGCATTTGCAAATTAAAAACTACTGCCTGTAGGCTAACTATCGCCAAGTGCAGTGTTTATCTTTTGTGAGTAGTGATCCTTTAATTTTGAGATATTGTGGTCAGTTGTCATCACAATTCAACAACCATTTGCTTTAAAAATACAAATAACCATCTGCATTGATTTAAATAACGTGGTTATACTCATACTTCCTGATCTTACACAATTGTCCGCAATTAAAATTATTTATATTTAATAATTGCAAAAGTGTATGAAATTTGTATAGTTTTTATATATAACCTACAGAAATGTGTGTATGGTGTATGTATATATATATATATATATATATATATATATATATATACCAGGACATTATTTTGCCAAAATACTACTCCGTAAATAATTAACTTTTTTTGACACCTTCAGTCACAAAGTATATATAATCCAGGTAAATTTTATGTTGTTTCTCTGTTCACTTGATCAACTTAATAAACGTTAAGGGAAGTAATATTTCCAAACACATTTACTAGTAATATTTATTTGCATTATCCATCTTCATCTTCTGTAGAATTAATGACGTCGCGAGAAACTCTGTTGAAAATTGATTATTAATTAGTTTCGCGTTCTATATTTTGAGGGGGGAAAGGGTTGGAATTCTGTATTGTAAGATGGTTAATTTTTTAGATCCATTCAGCCGCAGGCGCACAAGTTGTTGGTATTATTCTGTACTCTAACCATTGAAGTAAAAATTATTCACAATTTTAGGACAAAATTTAGCCAAGAGTAACGAAACAAATATATACATCTTCACGTAGTTTAAAAATTATTCAATGATTAACGAACTATATAACTTATAACATTTAAGAGAAAAATATTATCCCAAATTCACACCAAGCAATAATCTGACATAACTTTACAACAAGAAATCAAGGAATAGGTAGAAAACCTCATAATTAGAGCTAGAAAGAAGCTAAAAACAATCCAATATATTATATATCCAGGCCATGGTCTTTTAGACCTTTGAATTGTACTACTAGTTGTCTTGGAATAACTTGAAAGATTTAGAAGTGCTCAAGTCCTTGAAAGAAGAAGGCGATGGTTCACCGCCGGCAGGTAAGTCGGCGAGGGCGGCGGCGATCCGGCGAATGCTTAAAGAACGAGCCGTTTTAAAGCTGTATGATCTTTGTGTTTTGGAAAATACGTTTGAAGATTTTGACAGAATCAAATAAACCAAAGCTTGAACCAAGGCAAAGAGACCCACCTTTACCAATAGACTTCCATCAATCTCCATTATTGTTGCAATTTCAATATAGAGTTACTAGATTCTTGAAAAAGAGTATGAATTTTCTGTGAATAAAGTAAGTTGTTAAGTAAAAAAAATATATATGAGAAGTGAAATGGATTCTTTGTGAAAAAATGGTACGTATGAGAAGTGTATATATAGAAGAAAAAAAAAGGAAGAGATGGTGAAGCTTGTGAGTCACAACTCACAAGTTAGGCAATCTCTTTGACCGTTTGATGTGGCTCTCCCGTTGACAAATTGCAACTTACCGAGTGGGCTACATGGAAATTTCCCGTGCTATTTGACCACGTGTTTGTTTTTTCAAATTAAAATATCATAATATAAGCTTAATTAATCTAATTTCTTACGAAGTGTCAAGTGACTGTCCATATTTATTATAGAGTATTGATAACCGATTAAATTACATTAATAAAATATGTGGCCTAAGAAAATGTAAAGAAATAAGGTGGTCAATGAATTGATGAGGAGATCAAGTTATTTCGGGATTACTTGACCATCACGACCTGTAACAGAAAGGTTCTGAGTAACGATAATTAAGTATACTTTCTAACAGCCAATTGTTGCTTTAACGCCTAATAAATTGCCAAATTGTTTAAAATTGTTACGTGTCAATTGTCATGCAAATGCAGCAAGAAAGTATCACGCGGTGGAGTATACTAAACCTAAACTCTGCTTATTTTTTATTTTTAAACTCTTCTGACTTCAAATAGTGGATAAGATGAAATTGCCATGAACATGCATCCATTTTTTAGTTAGGTTATAATTGGTCTAGTTGCCTGGGTCCAAGTTTTCTTTTTTCCTCTTTTTTTAGGCACATAGCTGTTGGTCTATATAAGTTTAGTGTAACTTAATTTTAAATTTAGTTTAGCTTAATTTTAAGTTTGGTGTAGATTAAAGAGAGTGAATAGAAAATGGTTGGAAAAAATATGGAGGGAAGTGAAATTTTGAATTAGTACACTTTGTCCCTGATTGGAAAAAGGAAAGAAAATCTATGCGTATATATAGAGAAGCTCTTCTTCTAGCTCTTAAGAGTTAAGAAGAAGGCAAGCCTCGCGCCATCGCTCGGCTTCAGCTTCGGATTTGGTCATTGATTGATTAATCTTTTTGGACAAAATTCTTTTCAAATTATTTAATTAATTAATTTAATTAATTAATGGTTAAGTTTCAAATCCGGAATGACCGCGACCCGCGACCCGGTCCGTTCCGATCCGTTTTTTTTCCCGGATTATTTTAAATCCATTTTTTAAATTTCCCACAATATTCATACCTGTTCAAAACAACTATGGCTGTTCTGAAAGGATTCACACCTGTTCCAACAGCTATGGCTGTTCTGAAAGGTTGCAAAACCTTTTCAGAAACAGTACGAAATTGGCTATAAATATACCTTGAATCCCAGAATTTTTACTTACTAAATTTTCTGATCTTCTTCTTCTTCTTCTACACAAAATATTCCAGTGTGTTTTACAGCCTTCGAGTAGTTCGTTGTTCACCGGCGTTTTTGGTACCAACACTCCGGTGAGTTAAATCGTTCTATCCTGGGAGGATATATTCCAAAACCTCGGGTACTTGAGGGGAATAATTTCCTTAAGGGCACACCGTGTATTCAGTGGGCTCGATTTTTTCCTACACTATTTTTCAGAATTCATTTTTGACGTTCTTGTTCTACTAACTTTCTGTTTCTGTATTTTTCAGAAAGTTTAGTGTTTTTTAGTCTATTTTACAGCAATACAGATTACTAACAATCTTAAGGAAATTATATTTTTATTATATTCTGTTTTCTGTTGTGGAGATTAAAAACCTTTGTATTTTCTACTCCGTCTGAATTTTATTATTTTGATTTAAAGATATAAAAACTTCATCAGAGTTTTGAAATTCAGAAAAACGATTTGAAGAACATAAAAAACTTCATCGTTTTCTGTGAAACAGTATATAAAAACTTCGTTTTTTATTTATTATACATACTGTTTATCGTTAATTACAGTATTGTTTACTGTTTTGATTTTACATTGATTGAACTCTTCTGTTGTTGACAGTGAGAAATGGCAATTGATAACGAAAATTCTTCTGCGACTGCTGCGGCAACGACGATAGCCTCGTCAAGCCAGACTGTTGTTCCATCGGCAGAAAAGCCAGGGAAATTTTCTGGAGCCAACTTCAAAGGATGGCAGCAAAGGGTGTTCTTCCGGCTTACCACACTTGGTATGCAGAAATTCACTAGTGAAGAGCCTCTAGTGCCTGCTGCGGACATGCCGGACAATGAAAAGTTCATGATTATTGAGGCGTGGAAGCAGACATATTTTTCTTGCAAAGGCTATATTTTAAGTGCTTTAGAGGATGACTTGTACAATATGTACAGTGTGATAAATACTTCGAAAGAATTATGGGACGCACTTGAGAAGAAGTACAAGACAAAAGATGCATGCTTGAAGAAGTTCGTGGTTGCCAAGTTTCTAGACTATAAAATGATAGACAGCAAAACTGTGGGAACCCAAGTTCAGGAACTTCAACTTATTTTTCATGACTTTATTGCTGAAGGTATGGTCGTGAATGAAGCATTTCAAGTGGCTGCAATGATTGAAAAGTTGCCTCCTTCGTGGAGAGATTTCAAGAACTATCTCAAGCACAAGCGCAAAGAAATGAAGTTGGAAGATCTTGTGATTCGTCTCAAGATTGAGGAAGACAATAAAACAGCCGAGAAGAAGTCTCGTGGAAATTCAATGATCATGAGAGCTAATATCGTTGAAGAAACTGTTCCAAAAATAAAGAAGAGGAAGATATCTTCTGGACAGACTAAGGAGCAGAACAAAAAGAAATTCAAGGGCAACTGCCACAATTGTGGAAGAGTTGGTCACAAAGCCCCTGATTGTCGCTTCCCGAGAAAGGATAAGAAGAAGGGACATGCCAACATAGTGGAGAAGAATGATGACATTGATTATCTTTGTGCAATGCTTTCTGAATGCAACTTAGTTGGATATCCGAAGGAGTGGTGGATTGACTCCGGAGCCACTCGACATATTTGTGTTGTCAAAGAAGCATTTGCGACTTACTCTACTGCTGGTCCCGAAGAAGAGATTTCTATGGAAAATAACTCAACAGCCAAGATTGAAGGTTATGGGAAGATTTTCCTAAAGATGACTTCCGGCAAGGTGTTAACGCTCAACAACGTTCTTCATGTTCCTACTATTAGGAAGAATTTAGTTTCTACTTCTTTACTAGTGAAGAATGGATTCAAATGTGTATTTGTTTCTGATAAAGTTGTTGTAAGCAAGAATGAAATGTACGTTGGAAAAGGCTACCTCACGGAGGGCCTTTTCAAACTCAATGTAATGGTTGTTGATACTATGAATAAAATTTCAGCTTCTTCTTATTTGTTGGAGTCAAATGATTTATGGCATATTCGTTTAAGACATGTCAATTATAAAACCTTGCGGAAGTTATTTAATTTAGAAGTATTGCGTAAATTCGAGTGTAATAAATCAAAATGTCAAATATGTGTTGAATCTAAGTTTGTAAAACATCCTTATAAGTCTGTTGAAAGGAATTCAAATTCTTTAGACTTAATTCATACTGACATTTGCGATATGAAGTCGACACCATCTCGAGGTGGGAAAATATATTTTATTACTTTTATTGACGATTGCACTCGATATTATTTTTGTTTATTTGCTTAATAGTAAGGATGAATCATTTAAGCAATACAAGAATGAAGTAGAGAATCGAATGAATAAAAAGATCAAAATGATTAGAAGTGATAGATGTGGAGAATATGAATCTCCGTTTACAGAAATATGTTCGGAATATGAAATTATCCATCAAACTACTGCACCTTACACACCTCAATCCAACGGAATTGCGGAAAGGAAAAATCGTACATTAAAGGAAATGATGAATTCTTTATTAATAAGTTCCGGATTACTGCAAAGTTTGTGGGGGGAAGCTATCCTTACAGCTAAGTGAATACTCAACAGAGTACCCCACAACAAAACGCAATCTATTCCATATGAAAAATGGAAAGGAAGAAAACCCAACTTGAAATATTTTAAAGTGTGGGGGTGTCTAGCAAAGGTACAAGTTCCTTTACCTAAAAAGATTAAAATCAGACCAAAAATGGTAGATTGCGTTTTCATTGGATATGCTACAAACAGTAAAGCATGTCGGTTTTTGGTCCATAAATCTGATAATCCCAAGATTCATATTAATACGGTAATGGAATATAAACGACCTCGGGAAGAAACAAAGGAAAATACTCCAAGTGTAGAAGATCCAAGGCGTAGCAAACGTCAAAGAACATCTACTTCCTTTGGACCAGATATTGTGAAATTCTTGCTTGAAAATGATCCTCAAACTTTTAAAGCAGCTATGTCGTCTTCTGATTCAGCATTTTGGAAAGAGGCAGTCAATAGTGAGATTCAATCGATTTTGGATAACCATACATGGGAATTTGTTGATCTTCCTCCTAGAATAAGCCTTTAGGTTCGAAATGGATCTTTAAACGGAAAATGAAAGCTGATGGCACTATTGACAAATATAAGGCAAGACTTGTTGTCAAAGGTTATACACAAAAGGAAGGCATTGATTACTTTGACATTTACTCACCAGTAACGAGGATAACATCTATTAGGATGTTAGTGGCATTAGCGGTCGTGTATGGTCTAGAAATCCATCAAATGGATGTTAAAACAGCTTTCTTAAATGGAGAATTGGAGGAAGAGATTTACATGGAACTACCTGAGGGTTTTGTGGTTTCTGGTAAAGAAAAGAAAGTTTGCGAACTTGTTAAGTCTCTTTATGGACTTAAACAAGCACCCAAACAATGGCATGCCAAATCTATGTGCACTTTGTCCCTCATTGGAAGAAGGAAAGAAAATCTATGTGTATATATAGAGAAGCTCTTCTTCTAGCTCTTAAAGAGTTGAGAAGAAGGCAAGCCTCGCGCCGTCGTCGTCGTCGCTCGCTCGGCTCGACTTCGGCTTCGGCTTCGGCTTCGGCTTCGGATTCGGCCAAAGATTGATTGATTAATATTTTTGGACAAAATTATTTTCAAATTATTTAATTAACTAATGGAAATGTTTCAAATCCGGAATGACAACGACCCGGTCCGGTCCGACCCGTTTCTTTCCTGGATTATTTTAAATTCGTTTTTTAAATTTCCCGCAATATTCATACCTGTTCAAAACAGCTATGGCTGTTCTGAAAGGATTCACACATATTCTAACAGCTATGGCTGTTCTGAAAGGTTGCAAAACCTTTTCAGAAACAATACGAAATTGACTATAAATATACCTTGAATCCCAAAATTTTTACTTACTAAATTTTCTGTTCTTCTTCTTGTTCTTCTGCACAAAATATTCCAGTGTGTTTTACAGCCTTCGAGTGGTTCGTTGTTCACCGGAGTGTTGGTACCAAAAACGCCGGTGAGTTAAATCGTTCTATCCTGGGAGGATATATTCCAAAACCTCGGGTACTTGAGAGGAATAATTTCCTTAAGGACACACTGTGTATTCAGTGGACTCCATTTTTTCCTACACAGTTTTTCAGAATTCATTTTTAACGTTCTTGTTCTACTAACTTTCTGTTTCTGTATTTTTCAGAAAATTTAGTGTTTTTTAGTTTATTTTACAGCAATACAGATTACTAACAATAGGGTGTCCAATAGGCGCAATAGACAATTTACACTTTCATATGTTATCCATTTTTTTTGTCCAATATATATATATATCAAAGATGGAAAATAAGGAGTTTAATTACAACCGGATAAAGGTAATAAAGATGTCGTGACCATCTTTCCAACATTAATCTTGGTCCAATTAAATTGAACAGCAGGTTACAAAGATATAAGGTAAAGCGTGAGTACTGATATGCACTGAGTGCTTGTATCAAACCAAATAAGTTAACCTACCATGTGCTTGAATATGTGAATAAAATTAACCTAATCATATTAAAGTGACATTACATACACATTAATCTTTATTTAGGTTTAAATATATGTACGTATGAAAGCCACATATTTTTATTTATTAATTTGGTATAAACACCCGATTCTCCTAACTTTGCCACAACCTATCACCATAAGCCACAAAAATGCCAAAAGGTATGGGTCAATATTGATATTTTCTAAAGAACCTCGTGCATATTCGTTTTGAATTTAAGATGAGACTAGAAATGGTCATTAATTTTGATAAAAAAAATAAAACAAGTTCAAACCAACCATGTGTCATTTGAGATCTGCAAGATTTATAATTTACGATACGTACATATACATTGAACCATTTATCCAGTTAAATTCAGTTTGGTAGAGCTTCTGCCTCAAATAAAATTACAAGTATCAGATTACTCATTCTCATTGCCTTGCAATAATGACGATTAAGAACCCCAAGCCATTTAATCGTTCAATAGTCACATCTCCCAAGCATAAGCCAACAAGGAATGTAAACCTGTTTTTATTTGCTGCAAAGTTGTTGCTGAAGCGTGGAAGTGTAGCTGCCATGGAATTTTCTCACTGATTCCATCCGTTAATTTTAATTATCGGATTAGGGCTAAAGCCAACGGGAACAACGAAAAAAATACTTACTTTTGATAAATTTTGTTGAAAAAGGAGTAACTCAGGAAGGGCAGATTAATCATTTTACAACTTATATTAACCAAAATTAGGAAGTAGTTAAGGCTTCCATTAGTTAGTTAATTAGCTAATTATATATTGTAAGAATATTGTAAGATTCCCTCTTGTAAACACACGTGAAATACAATTCATTTTTGATTCTCTCTTCTCATCAAACTCTCTCTAGTTTTATCTATGTATTCTGTCTTCTTCTTCAATTTCTAGGATTCATACCCTATCAATCTTCAACTAATTTCATGGTATTAAGGCAATCAAGCTTGATATTCTAGCTCGAATTTGTCGATTTGTTCTGCTATTACCGAAATCTTCTTGTAAATCTTGTGAATTCTTGTATCAATGGAAAACGAACATAATCTGCGTCAAAGTTCAAATCATCAGCAACATGCAAGGGAACAACTGAATTCTGGCGTTGGAAATCAACCAATTGGAGTCGAAAATCCACCAATTGGAACTGGGATATAATCTTCCAATGTTCTTGTCTCTGGTGGATGTAAGTGGCATACAAACCATCTCGTTTCAACTCATAGGATCGATCTATGCGTGTTGCTTGCTAGGTAGAAATAAGTTAGGGCTGATTGATGGTACACGCAAGAAGGAGAAGTTCCCAGAATTCCTATGGAATCATTGGGAAAGGGTGAATGCAATTGTACTTTCGTGGATTATGAACTCTATTTCTAAAAACCTTCTTGGAGGAATCATGTATGCGTCTTGTGCCCAAGTGGTTTGGAAGACCTATCAGAAAGATCTAATAAGGTAGATGATTCAAGATTCTTTAATCTTCATAAAGAAATTGCAACTCTATCTCAAGGCACTGCATTTGTATCTGTGTACTTCTCGAAACTTAAGGATATGTGGGAAGAATTCGAAGCCTTGGTACCAGCACCAGACTGTGATTGTCCAAAATCTAAAGATTTTATTGTTTATCTCCAGAAACTAAAGTTGTATAAGTTTAACAGGGCTTAACGACTCATATGCTCAGGCTAGAAGTCAGATCTTATTGAGAAGCCTTGTACCCACAGTTAATCAAGCTGATGCAATTATAGTAAGTAGTGAAGGGAAAAATCAATAACAGCAACCACTGAGATTATAGGAGCCAATCATGATGTTATGACTGGAACTTTTGATGTAGTAATGTACTCAAGAACTACAGGAAATCAAAGGTTCAAGACTATAATATTCAATGTGAGTTTTGTAAAATCAAATGGCACATCAAGAGAATTGTTATAAAATAGTTGGTTATCCACCTGATTACAGACCAACAAAGAAAGGGGAGCAGGAGACAATGAAACCTACAATGTAATCACATACAATCCTACACAACAGACATACAATGGGTACAATGATACAAGAGTTCCTCTGCAGAATCTGACTATGAATACAAATCAAGTTCCTACAACTATAGAGGACCAAGGTTCTGTATCTGTCCTAAATTTCAATCAGCTGAATCAGATAGCAGGCTGCACCTTCTCTAGAGATCAATATGAATAGATTCTTCAATTACTCAACAAGACAGGATCTAGCTAGACTTCCAACACAATGTCAACCCCTGCAGCAAATACAACAGGTATTAGTTGTGCTCTGTTGGCTTCTAACAGTCTACAAGATTGGATAATAGACATAGGAGTCACAAACCATATGGTAGCTGATCTGAGTATGCTAAACAAGTTGGCTATCCTTCAGTCTCAAAAACCAAAGAAAATATTTATGCCAAATGGAGACATTTCATATGTTGCACATACTGGTGATAGCATCCTATCAGAGGGAAACACAATTACTAATGTGTTTTATGTTCCACAATTTAAGTTTAATTTGTTATCAGTGTCTAAACTGATAAAGGAATTGCAATGCTCAGCAACCTTCTTTCTTGATTATTGTGTATTTCAGGAACTCTTCAGTGGGAAGATGAGGGTGATTGGTAGAAGAGATGATGGACTCTACATACTTAAAAGGAAAGATGTTGAAACTTCTTTAGCAGTAACAAAAGGAATAAATGATAAGAATCAGACAATCACAACTGCGGTTAAGGACATTGGCCTATGACACAGGAGGTTTGGTCATGTTTCAACTACAATTCTTAAGAAGTTACTACATATGAAAGCATAACTTATAATTGATAGTGTAAAATATTATGCAGTCTGTCCTTGTGCTAAGCAGATAAGGTTACCATTTCCTACTAGTAGTATTAAAACTTTGAGAAGCTTTGATCTAGTACATATAGATTTATGGGGACCATACAAGACCTCTACTTATGATGGTAATAAATACTTCTTGATTGTTGTTGATGATTTTTCAAGAATGACCTGAGTGTTTTTACTTAAGCAGAAATCTGAAATGTGTGTCTTACTACAAGAATTTCTAGTATTGGTTAAAACTCAATTTGACAAGATTGTTAAAATTATCGGAACAGATAATGGCATTGAGTTTGTAAACTCAGTGTATAGTGATATGTTTAAAAATCTTGGAATTATCCATCAAACTTCAAGTGCCTACACTCCTCAACAAAATGGAGTTGCTGAGAGGAAGCATAAGCACATTTTAGAGATCACCAGGGCTATCGGATTCCAGGCTAAAATACCAATAAGATTTCGGGGACACTGTGTGAATGCTCATGTTTATCTCATAAATAGGATGCCAAGTACTGTTATCAACAAAAAAACTCCCTATGAGAGACTATATAGGAAACCACCATCCTATAATCACCTAAAGGTACTAGGATGCTTATGTTATGCCAAGATAGTTCAGCAACATGACAAAATGATGTCAAGAACCAAAACTGCAGTTCATATGGGATATGCAGAAACTCAGAAAGATTACTTATTATATGACCTGAAGGGCAAGAATTTTTTGTTAATAGGGATGTAGTATTCAGAGAGGAAGTTTTTCCCTTTAAGAAGAAATAAGATTCCCCAGTGCCTATATTCCCAACATCAATAACCTCAACATCTGCAGAACCTGCACTACTCAGTATCTCAGAGTGTACAGACATATGATCAATCAACAAATAGATCAATTCAACCTCCAAGTAATAGTATGGAACCAAAACTTAACTATACATTAGAGGATACACATGATCAGCCTTAGGTCTATGAAGAAACTACTCATCAATCTATAGAAAATCCATCTCAAGAGTTCCAGAACCTAGGTTCAGAGATGCTACCTTGATATTTCCTAAACATAAACTCTTCCACTCAGACCACAACTCCAGTAGTTCAAGCTGGATATAGAAGTTCTAATACGGAAAAAAGATCACCTATATGGCTGAGTGATTTTGTGTCACTCAATAATCATCAAGAAGTTCCCTATTCTATCTTAAAATACATAATCTATGATGGACTATCCCCAGCATATCAAGCATACATAGCCACTTCTTCAACTATAACTAAACCTACAAACTACTCAAAAGCTGCTAAAGATCCAAGATGGATAGAAGCAATGAAAGCAGAAATTGATGCCTTAGAAAGTAATCATACATAGGATATAGTCCCTCTTCCTGAAGGCAGAACACCAATAGGGGTTAAATGGATTTACAAAGTAAAATACAAAGTTACGGATGAAATTGAAAGGTTTAAAGCTAGACTAGTGGCAAATGGATACAGTAAAAAAAAGGGGAATAAGAGCTTGTTTGGCTTAGCTGATTTAGAGTAGCTTATAAGCATTAGGTGATGAAAAACACTTTTAAGTGCTGAAACTGATTTAATAAATAAGCAGTTACGTGTTTGGATAAAAATACTGAAATTAATAATAAGCAGCTGAAAGTGTTTGATTAAAAAGTGCTGATAAGCTATTTTTATGTTAAAATGACTTAAATGACCTTATAACAATTTATACTACTAAAAACGTCATTTTCTTCAAAATTTTAGATTCTACATAGATTCAAATACAAAAATAACCTATTTATCATGTTATTTTAATTATAAAAATGATTAGATACTATCCTTTTTTATAAATATAATTTATGTTATGATAAGTATACAATCATAAATTAGAACGAGTGGAGTATAAGGGTGTGTTTGGTATGAAGGAAAACATTCTCCAGAAAATATTTTTCAATTTCCCATGTTTGGTTGGCTCCAATTGGAGGAAAATATTTTCCTTATCAAGAGAAGGGAATTTTTTTTTCAAAACTCTTTCTCAACCTTCCCCACCTTCACCAACTCATCCCGTCCCCTCTCTCCAAACATATTTTTTTTTTCAAATTTCAGTTTTTCCGTTACCATCCATCCTACTACTCCTCTACCCCACTCCCCGCGCAAAAAAAATATTTTTTTTACCTTTTTTTTTGCAATTTCAAATTTCTGCTTTTTCGTTTTTCTGCACCATCACCAACCCCCACAAAAAAAGTTTTTTTTTTCAGTTTTATTTGTAATTTCAAACTTTTGTTTTTCCGTTCTTCTGCCCCCTCCCCCTTCCCTCCCCCCCTCCCCCCCAAAAAAAAATATTCTTTAATATATTTTTCAGTTTTAGTTTTTATTTTTATTTTTTGGTTTAAAGGTTCAAAATTTTACAAGTTCCAAAGTTATGAGTTCGGAGGTTTATGTGTTTGAAAGTTTACGGGTTCAAAATTTTGCGGTTTCAAAAGTTTAGTGGTTCGGAAGGTTGTTGGTTCAAAAGTTTATGGCTTCATTTTATTATATCTAAATTATTGATGAATACTCTTGAGAAGTCATTTTCCTTAATTTGCGTACCAAACACCGAAAAATGAATAAGATTACTCTTTCTTGGAAAACATTTGCCGTTATACCAGATACACCCTAAATTAATAAAAGTGAAGAAAAAAATCTTAAATAATGCACACAATATTTGTAGAGAAGAAACAGACACTTAATATTTATTATTTATGGTAAATAAAATTAAAACATTCAACTATCATAAATATCTTGAGCAATCAGATCACGAATTACCATCCAAATATTATTATCTCCTTGATTTTCTACATTTTCTTCATTTGCTACGTTGACTCTTGCGGATCTTGCAACATCAGGATCAACACGTGGCACATATCTCCCATTCTCAGCTTTTTAGAATGCATTGTCCACCTTACATTTCTTTTTAATGTAATTATGAACTGTCATTGTAGCCAATACGATATCTCTTTGAGTGTCAATATGATAAAAAGACGTATCTCGCAAAATAGACCACCTTACTTTCCATACCCAAATGTTCGCTCTACAATATTTCTGCAAGAAGAATGCAAATAATAGAACATTTACTTATGTCCATTTTGTGTTCGCAATTGTCGTGTCGCACCACGACAAAATTCTGTAATGTGGTATCTCACATTATCCCCTTTATATGGAGTCATATATCCCTTTATGTGTGAATATCCTGCATCAACAAGATAATATTTGTCCCCAGATGGCTGTGAAAAATTTCGTTCGGGTCTACGAAGTGCCTCACCAAATATACGGTTATCGTGGCTGCTCCTTCCCACCCAGCCCATGCAAATGTAAGACACATATTAAAGTCGAAAACAACAAGAATATTTTGAGTAGGATAACCTTTACACCCAATATATGGTATCTTTGATCTTGAGGCAATCTTGTTTTCACATGTGTGCCATCAAGTGCTCAAATACAATCCTAAAGATATATATATGCATAAACTAAATATAAGTCTACACAAGATAATTTTTGAGTTAAAATGTAAAAATATAATAATGTAATTATTAAGTGTGTCACTTACTTTAAGGAAAGGGAGATATCGTTGATTACAAGGCTTGTGATCTCCTGCACCATCATTATAACTTGGATGTGGTTGAATTATGTCTCTTGCAAGCTTACCAATGGCTTTTAGAACACTATGAAAATGCCTATGAATTGTTTCTCCTGAATGTTGAAAAACCTCTTGTACCAATCGATTTCACGCACCATGTGCACAAATCATCAAGAACATCCCTAACTCCTCATAGACAGACATCCCACGCGTGGGTTTAAGACCATATTTATCAGTTACATCTTTGCTTAAATCAAGAAACACTGACTTCCTCAATCGAAAATTTTCATAACACTGAATCTCATTTTCATGTAATATCTCTTGGATAAATATATTCCCAGTGCGTTTAGATGTACGACATGGTTCTTTCAAATGTATTTCTCATAATATATCAATATACTCTTACATGTTATTCGATATAGTGCCATCCATTCCTTATTTTCTTGAGTTTCCTCTTCTTTATTTTTGTCATTTAACAAGTCATTGTTCCAGTATTCCATTAAACTAAAATGAAACATACATACAGACTGTTACGAATTAAAAATGACAAATGTTAACTTTAAAGTTGATATTATAGTCATCTATTAAAATAAAACACGTAATGTCTAAACAAGAAATGATTAAACAACCATTATATCTAAAAAGGAAACAAAACATTAAGAAAATATAACCTTCTGCACATACTTTAAAGGGAAAGTTAAAATATCTAATGCTAATGTAATATGGGTAAGGCATCATCAATAACTTCTCAGATTGGATTAGATAGATTATTCAGCACGAAGGATCGTCAGTGGTTGTACTCCAACCAAGATTTCCTAGCTTCATCAGTACACAACTTCAAAAATGCATATCGCATCTCTTTCTGTGTCAACAAGTTCACAGTACAATTAAAAATATCACTCCCTCCAAGAATATCAGGAATATTGTGATGACCCAAATGGTCATCTTATAAATTAAGACTCTATTCCAGGCTCATTAGCCTTAAAAAGACTAATTTTATTTATCTCAATTTACGTGCACAGTCCGGGCGTGAAACCAAAAAGCTTTTATGTGAAAATATGAAAAATAATAATTTTTGGAATTTAAAATATGGTTTTAGTTGACTTGGTTCAAAATTTTTAGTGAACTGACCCGGATCCATATTCTGACGATCTCGGAAGGTCCACAGTAAAATATGGGACTTGGGCGTTTGCCCGGAATTGAATTTCGAGGTCCCTAGCTTTAGAAATCAATTTTTAAAGAAAATTGTTTTGTTGGATTTTAATGAAATGAAGAAATGAATTAACATTTAAAACCATTCGTATCGGGCCCGTATTTTGGTTTCAGAGCCCGATACAGATTTGTTATAGTATTTAAGTACTATATGTGAAATTTGGTGAGAATCAGAGTTGATTTGACGTGATTCGGACGTCCAGTTGAGAAATAGTGAAATTGAAGTGTTCTTGAGAAAAATTATGAGTTTTGAGGTTAAATACGTAGTTTCAGATGTTATTTTCGTGATTTTATCGCACGAGCAACTCCGTACGATATTTTTAGACTTGCGTGCATGTTTGGTTTAGAGCCTCGAGGGCTCGGGTTTGTTTTCGGGTAGGCTTCGAGATGTTTTGAACTTGTAAAATCTGGTGTCATAGTTGTGCTGGTGTGCCCGCACCTACGAGCCTTGAGCCACAGGTGCGAGCGGAAGCCCGCAGGTGCGACCAAGCCTGGGTTCCCCTACGTCCGCAGGTGCGGACCCTTCTGCGCAGGTGCGCGACCGCAGAAGCGGTAATGCAGTCGCAGGTGCGGCCCAAGCTGGCCAACTCTTTTCCACAGAAGTGGAAGCTCTCCCACACGTGCGCAAGCGCAGGTGCGACCCAAGCACCGTGAACGGGCAGTGAGTTCATATTAATTAGAAATCCAGCCTTTTTCTTCTTATTTTTCAAAAGGGTAGAAGACAATTTTCTCAAGGCTTTTTCTTTCAATATCATAGGTAAGTGTTCATTAACTCTTTTCTTTCAATTACCCATCGTTTTCATCACTTTTCAATCAAAAATATAGAATTTTCATGGTAGAAATTGGGGTTTTGGGTAGAATTAGGGAATTTAGTAAAAATCGAATTTTGACCTCGAATTGGGGTCGGATTTCGAAACTAATTGCATATTCAGGCTGGGGGATGAATTGGTAAACGGAATTTGGTCCGAACTCCGAGTTTGGATCAAGCGGGCCCGGGGTCGTGTTTTAACTTTTTTGAGAAAACTTAGGAAAACAATAATTTTTCAATAAAGTTAGTTCTTTTAGCATAAATATCACGACCCAAATTTCCTACCGTAGGGACTCGTGATGGCGCCTAACATTGAACCCGCTAGGAAAGACAACGTTACCGGTTATTCTATATTGTTTCTTTATTTTTAGCAATTAGTCAGTGACATACAAGATCAGCGGAAATAAAAGTGCGGAAGAAATATAATCTAACAACTTAATTAAATACTATTCCAAAATCCATAATAACAACTCCTAGAATTTGGTGTCACAATTTCACGGACTGTCTATGAATACTACAAATAGAGGTCTGAGCGAAAAAAATACTACTGTCTCAGAAGTACGTAAGACAGGAAAGAAATAGGATAGAAGGTGATACCAAGGCCTGCGGACGCTTGCAAGACTACCTCGGGGTCTCCACTGAACTGAAGGCAGCAACCTCGATCTATGGTCCGAAGGGTCCAGTACCGGGATCTACACAAAAAGTGCAGAGTGCAGCATCAGTACAACCAACCCCATGTACTGAGTAAGTGTCGAGCCTAACCTCGGCGAAGTAGTGACGAGGATAGGACACGACAATCAAATAAACCCGTGCAGTTTAATCATATATGAAGACAATAATAGAAACAAGAAATAAGCAGCTAAATACAAAGAAAAGGGGAACATGCTGAGGGGAGGAAATATCAAGTAATGGAAATAACGAAGTAAAGAAACAAATTAGATACCAATTGAAACAACAGAAGTAACAGCAACAAGTGCATGACATCACCCTTCGTGCTTTTCCTCTCATCCTCACCAAATAATAAATAGAATGCACGGCATCACCCATCGTGCTTTTACTCTCATCCTCATAATAAATCAATAGAAACGGCACGACATCACCTTCGTGCTTTTAATTTCATCATATGGCACGGCATCACCCTTCGTGCTTTTACACTCTCTCACAATATCATACACGGCATCACTCTTCGTGATTTAACACTTTTCCTCACCCAAACAAATCAATAACAACAATCCGACAAGGAAATCAATAACATAAACAATAATAAAAACCATAACATTCGAGGTAAGCCAAACACTTACCTCGAATTCCACGGCCAAACTCAAGCCTCAATTACCGCTTTCCCTTTATAATTCGCCTCCGATTCACTTGTATTTGAGTCGATTCTCTTGACAATATTCTAACACACGTTAATTCCGACAAAACATGGAACAAGTCATATAAAAATCTCAAAGAAATCACGTTGCGTATGCAAAGAAAATCATGGCCGAAACATTTCCCCAAGAGCTTTGCAACAACGTTGCTATGTTCTTTAGCTTAGAAAGTGATTTGGATAAAGTTTCTTATGTGCTTGGTTGAGGCTCATTTGTGATTTGGATTGTAATGTTTCTATGCACTCTTGTGATTTGGATGGTAATGTTTCTAAGAGATGGGAAAGAGAATGGAACTATATGATTTTATAATCACTCTTTGTAGCTTTCATTCGTTTGCTAGCAAAATATAAGATGAAGGTCTTTTAAAAATCATAGTTTGTGGCCCCCACCTATTGGGATGACTAAGCCACTAAGTTTACTAGATTTTGCCACCTATTTCATGCACTTAAGAGTCACCATATTGAGCTTGAATTGCTTCCACATGTTAGCCATGCACTTTAAGTGCTATGACACTTAGTTCCACCCTTGGCCAAATTAATGCCATGTGGAAGCCCATTAAATTTCCTCTTTACATGTGTCATACCTTGGCCAACCTTTCATTACATAGAGACACAACATATCTTTGCATGTATAGATATATAACACTTATTACCACTTGTCCACATCCCATGGTTTATGACCACGTGTTACTTTAGTCAATAGTACTAATAAATTTCTAGTCTACCCTACAATCTTCCATTTAACTAACTACACATATAATTAATTATAGCACTCAACTCACTTAAATACTAATATACTTCACATATCTTACTATTTTAAAAGCAACTTAGCATTTTCCTCAATTTTTCCTATAAAAGATTTCCAGATATTCGCCTGGACTGCATAAGCAAAACGAGGTGAGAAAAAAAAGGAGGTTTTCAAGGCCTCGGAGCACAATTTTGACTTATAAAACGAGAGATGAATTTTTTGGGTCATCACATTCTCCACTTCTAAAACAAACGTTCGTCCTCGAACGGACATTGAAAAGTACCTTAATCGGGGAAAATATAGGGATATCGGCTTCGCATGTCGGACTCGAACTCTCAGGTAGCTGCCTCGGCAGGCTGACCTCTCTACTGAACACGAACTGAAGGATAACTCTTCGATCTCAACTGACAATCTGCCGGTCTAATATGGCTACCGGTTCCTCCTCATAGGTCAAATCCTTGTCCAACTGGATACAGCTGAAGTCTAACACATGGGATGGATCGCCGTGATACTTTCGAACCATAGACACGTGAAACATTGGGTGCACAACTGATAAATTTGGTGGCAACGCAAGTCTGTAAGCCACCCCTCCCACTCTATCAAGGATCTCAAAAGGACCGATGTACCTAGGGCTTAGCGTACCCTTCTTCCCAAATATCATCACGTCCTTCATGGGCGACACCCGAAGCAAACTCGCTCTCCGACCATGAATGCCACATCGCGAACTCGGCGGTCGGCATAACTCTTCTGCCTGGACTGAGCTGTACCAAGTCTGTCCTGACTGATCTTAACCTTATCAAAGGCTTCCTGCACTAAGTCTGTACCCAACAAACGAGCCTATCTCGGCTCAAACCATCCAACCAGCGAATGACACCACCTACCATATAATTCCTCATAGGGAGCCATCTGAATGCTCGACTGATAGCTGTTATTGTAGGCAAACTCAGCTAATGGAAAGAACTGATCCCACGAACCTCCAAAGTCAATAACACATGCTCGGAGCATATCTTCCAAAATCTGAATAATACGCTCGGACTGTCCATCCGTCTGCGGATGAAATGATGTTCTCAACTCAACCCGCGTGCCCAACTCACGCTGGACTGCCCTCCAGAAATGCGAGGTAAACTGCGTATCTCGGTCGGAAATAATAGACACGGGCACACCATGAAGACGAACAATCTCCCTAATGTAGATCTCTGCCAATCTTTCCGAGGAATATGAAGCTACCACAGGGATGAAATGTGCTGACTTGGTCAGCCTATCCACAATAACCCATACCGTATCGAACTTCCTCTGAGTAGTGGGAGCCCAACAACGAAGTCCATGGTGATACACTCCCACTTCCACTCAGGAATCTCAAACTGCTGAAGCGATCCACCAGGCATCTGATGGTTGTACTTAACCGGCTGACAATTCAAACACCGAGCTACATATGCCACAATGTCCTTCTTCATCCTCCTCCACCATTAATGCTGCCGCAAATGTCGATACATCTTTGCGGCGCCCTGATGAATGGAATACCGGGAACTATGGGCCTCCTCTAAAATTAACTCACAAAGTCCATCCACATTGGGCACACAAATATGACCCTGCATCCGTAAAACTCCATCATCACCAATTGTGACCTGCTTGGCACCACCGTGACGCACCGTGTCCCTAAGGACACACAAATGAGGATCATCATATTGCCGATCCTGAATACGATCAAATAATGAAGAACGAGCAACTGTATAAGCTAGAACATGGGCAGGCTCAGAAACATCCAATCTCATGAATCGATTGGCTAAAGCCTGAACATCCAAAGCAAGCGGTCTCTCCCCGACCGGAATATAAGCAAGGCTGCCCATACTGGCTGACTTCCTACTCAAAGCATCGGCCACCACATTGGCCTTCTCCGGATGATATAAGATGGTGATGTCATAGTCTTTCAACAGCTCCAACCATCTCCTTTGCCTCAAATTCAACTCGTTCTGCTTGAAAAAATATTGCAAACTCTTGTGATCCGTGAACACCTCACATGACATGCCATATAGATAATGCCTCCAAATCTTCAGTGCGTGAACAATGGCTGCTAGCTCCAAATGATGAACTTGATAATTCTTCGTTGATCTTCAACTAACGCGAAGCATATGTAATAACCTCGCCATCCTGCATCAACACTGCACCAAGTGCAACCCGAGAAGCATCACAATACATAGTATATGGCCCTGAACGTGTGGGCAAAACCAACACCGGCGCCGTGGTCAAGGCTGTCTTGAGCTTCTGAAAGCTCGCCTCACACTCATCTGACCACCTGAACTGGGCACCCTTCTGAGTCAACCTGTTCATAGGATTTGCAATGGACGAGAACCCCTCCATGAACCGACAGTAGTAGCCCGCCAAACCCAAGAAACTCCGGATCTCTGTGGATGATTTGGGTCTAGGACAATCCTTGACCGCTGAAATCTTCTTAGGATCCATCTGAATACCCTCTGCTGACACAACATGACCCAGAAATGCAACTGAACTCAACCAAAACTCACATTTCGAAAACTTGGCATATAATTGACTGTCCTTCAGAGTCTGGAGAACGACTCGAAGGTGCTGCTCATGCTCCTCCCGGCTGCGGGAATAAATCAGAATATCATCAATGAAGACAATCACGAAGGAATCCAAATAAGGCCTGAACACTCGGTTCATCAAGTCCATGAAAGCTGCTAAGGCATTTGTCAACCCGAATGACATTACTAAGAACTCATAATGCCAGTACCGAGTGCGAAAAGCTGCCTTAGGGACATCAGATGCCCTAATCCTCGACTGATGGTAACCAGATCTCAAATCAATCTTCAAAAATACCTTGGCACCCTTAAGATGGTCAAAAAATTCATCAATCCTTGGCAATGGATACTTATTCTTGATGGTAACCTTGTTCAACTGCCGATAATCTATGCACATCCTCATCGATCCATCCTTCTTCTTAACGAACAACACAGGCGCACCCCAACGCAAAACACTAGGACTAATAAAGCATTTATCAAGCAAATCCTGCAACTGTTCTTTCAACTCCTTCAACTCCGGCAGGGCCATATGATATGGCAGAATAGAAATGGGCTGAGTGCCCCGGTACCAAATCAATGCAAAAGTCAATATCCCTGTCGGGTGGCATATCCGGCAGGTCTGCTGGAAATACCTCTGGAAACTCACGGACAACGGGCACAGAGTCCCCAGGAGGAACCTTGGCACTAGAATCATGAGCATATGCCAAATAGGCCAAACACCCATTCTTGACCATGCGCCGAGCCTTCATATAAGAGATAACCCTGATGGAAGAATGACCAGGAGTCCCTCTCCACTCCAGTCGAGGCAGCCCCGGCAATGCTAAGGTCACAGTCTTGGCATCACAGTCCAATATGGCATGACACGGTGACAACCAATCCATCCCTAAAATGACATCAAAGTCTACCATATCAAGGAGTATAAGATCTACGCTGGTCTCAAGACTCCCAATAACTACTACACACAAACGGTAGACACGATATACCATAATAGGATCACTTACCGGTGTAGACAAATATACAGGGGCACTCAGAGAATCACGAGGCATAACCAAATAAGGGGCAAAATAAGATGACACATAGGAATATGTGAACCCTAGATCAAATAGAACTGAAGCATCCCTGCTGAAAACCGAAACCACACCTGTGATAACTGCATCGGAGGTCTCAACCTCAGGTCTGGCTGGAATAACGTAGCATCGGGGCTGAGCCCCACCAATCTGAACTACATCCCTGGGACGACCTCCTGCTGGCTGGCCTCTACTTCTAGCGGTCTGGCCTCCACCTCTAACGACGTGACCTCAACCTCTAACACCTCGACCCCCACTTCTAATTGGCTGAGCGGGCGGTGGAACACCAGGTGCTGGAACCATGGCACGGGAACCCTGGTGCTGAGAACTGCTTGAGGCTCGAGGGAAATATCTAGCAATGTGGCCCTGACCACCCATGTATAACAAGATCTATGTTGCTGAGGATGCTGGCCCTGAAACTGACCCTGACGATCTGAGTAACCACCCTGAAAACTCTGGAGCGGCGGTGCACTGATAGGAGCTGTTGGTGCACTGTAGGGAAACTGATCAGAATACTTCATGTGGGAACCACGGCCACCTGCAGCACTGCGAAAAACTTGAAGTGCTAAATGAAACGGCCTAGGAGGATGGCCCCTACCAAAAGAATCCCTGTCTCCAGATGAAGCACCACTAAACCGACCAAAATGACGAGGGCTCTTGTCAGACCACTGACCACTCCCCTGTGATAGAACCATCTCGACTCGTCTGGCCTCATTGGATGCATCCTGAAAGGAAATATCACTCCCTGCCTCTCTAGCCATCTGCAATCTGATCGGCTGAGCTAGTCCCTCAATAAACCTCCTCACCCGCTCTCGGTCGGCGGGAAATATCATAATATCATGATGACCCAAGGTAATGAATCTGGTCTCATACTGAGTGACGGTTATAGAACCCTGCTGGAGACGCTCAAACTGCCTCCGATAATCCTCTCTCTGAGTGATAGGAAGGAACTTCTCCAGAAACAAATCGGAGAACTGGGCCCAAGTCATAGGCGGTGACCCAGCTGGTCTAACCAAATAACAATCTCTCCACCAAGCCTTGGCGGGACCTGACAGATGAAAAATAGGAAAGTCGACCCCATTGGTCTCCACTATCCCCATGTTCCGTAGAACCTCGTGACAACTATCCAAATAGTCATGGGATCCTCTGATGATGCACCGCTATAAGTAGTAGTAAACAACTTGGTGAACCTGTCCAATCTCCACAAAGCATCAGAAGACATAACTGCTCCATCACCGGTCTGATCCACAACACCCGACTGAAATACCCCAGCTGTCTGAGCTGCTGGAGTCTGAAACTGAGGAGCCATCTTCCCCGGAGTGAGAGTAGCGGGAGTTTGGGTTCCTCCCCCATCCTGCGAGATGGCTGGTGCTGCAGGAGGTAAACCTGCCTGAGCAACACTCTCCATGAGGCCCACTAGATGGGCCAGAGCCTCCTGGAGTACCGGGGTAGCAATGAAACCCTCGGGAATCTGAGCTGGCCCAATCGGGATTTGCTGGGCAGGAACCTCATCAGCAAACTCTACCTGAGGCTCCGCCACAGGGGCTGCTGCTCTAGGCTGAGCTCTGACCCTGCCTCGGTCTCTAGCATGGCCTCGACCTCATCCTAGGCCCCTCGTAGGAGCTGCAACTGGGGACTCAGGCTGCTGATCAGCGGATACAGAAGCACGTGTTCTCCCATCTGCGAGAGAATATAGTATAAAGTTAATTAGCATTGAGAAATAGAACCGCACGACATGGAAGAATAGATGTAAGGTCATTCCTAAACTCTGTAGCCTCTGGGGGATAAGTACAGACGTCTCCATACCGATCCCTCAGACTCTACTAAGCTTGTCCGTGAATTGTGAGGCCTAAGCAACCTAGTGCTCTGATACAAACTTGTCACGACCCGAATTTCCTACCGTCGAGACCGTGATGGCGCCTAACATTGAACCCGCTAGGAAAGACAACGTTACCGGTTATTCTATATTGTTTCTTTATTTTTAGCAATTAGTCAGTGACATACAAGATCAACGGAAATAAAAGTGCGGAAGAAATATAATCTAACAACTTAATTAAATACTATTACAAAATCCATAATAACAACTCTCAGAATTTGGTGTCACAATTTCACGGACTGTCTATGAATACAATAAATAGAGGTCTGAGCGAAAAAAAATACTACTGTCTCAGAAGTATGTAAGACAAGAAAGAAATACGATAGAAGGTGATACCAAGGCCTGCGGATGCCTGCAGGACTTCTTTACCTCGGGGTCTCCACTGAACTGAAGGCAGCAACCTCGATCTATGGTCCGAAGGGACCAGTACCGGGATCTACACAAAAAGTGCAGAGTGAAGAATCAGTACAACCGACCCCATGTACTGAGTAAGTGTCGAGCCTAACCTCGGCGAAGTAGTGACGAGGCTAGGACACGACAATCAAATAAACCCGTGCAGTTTAATCATATACGGAGACAATAATAGCAACAAGAAATAAGAAACTAAATAGAAAGAATAAGGGAACATGTTGAGGGGAGGAAACATCAAGTAATGGAAATAAGGAAGTAAAGCAACAAATTAGATATCAATTTAAACAACAGAAGTAACAACACAAAAACAAGTGCACGACATCACCCTTCGTACTTTTACTCTCATCCTCACCAAATAATAAATAAAATACACGACATCACCCTTCGTGTTGTTACTCTCATCCTCACCTAATAATAAATAGAATGCACGGAATCATCCTTCGTGCTTTTACTCATCCTCACAATAAATCAATAGAAACGGCACGGCATCGCCCTTCGTGCTTTTAATTTCATAATATGGCATGTCATCACCCTTCGTGCTTTTACACTCTCTCACAATATCATACACGGCATCACCCTTCGTGCTTTAACACTCTTCCTAACCCAAAAAAATCAATAACAACAACCTGGCAAGGAAATCAATAACATAAACAATAATAAAAACTGTAACGTCCCGGCATGGGAAAACAACAGTAGAATCAATATCATCCTGGCAAGGGAAATAACTATAACCAATCTCACTTAGT
The DNA here is from genome assembly GCA_005239525.1 of Nicotiana knightiana. NCBI lineage: Eukaryota > Viridiplantae > Streptophyta > Magnoliopsida > Solanales > Solanaceae > Nicotiana > Nicotiana knightiana. The sequence continues at coordinate 37,376 of ML395265.1, read as the reverse complement.
TGTTTAACTTTTTTTAGAAATTATCAACTTGAACCAATACTCAACAATAGGAAATACCAATGAAATGCTATCATCATGGTTAATTATCAAATTTAACCTAAGTAGTGCTTAATGAAAAATCACATAAATCACAATATTCGACTAACGGACATGCTTGACACCAACGTATAGATACTCGTCACCACACCTAAACGTTGAACATAACACTAACACATAGCAAATAAGACGCAATAACTATTCCCTCAAGCTAAGGTTAAGACAAACACTTACCTCGAATTCCACGGTCAAATTCAAGCCTCAATTACCGCTTTCCCTATAGAATTCGCATCCGATTCACTTGTATTTGAGTCGATTATCTTGACAATATTCTAACACACGTTAATTGCGGCAAAACATGGAACAAGTAATATGAAAATCTCAACAAAATCACGTTGCGTATGCAAATAAAATCATGGCCGAAACGTTTCCCCAAGAGCTTTGCAACAACGTTGCTATGTTCTTTAGCTTAGAAAGTGATTTGGATAACGTTTCTTATGTGCTTTGTTGAGGCTCTCTTGTGATTTGGATATTAATTTTTCTCTGCTCTCTTGTGATTTGGATGGTAATGTTTCTAAGAGATGGGAAAGAGAATGGAACTATATGATTTTATAATCACTCTTTGAAGCTTTCATCCATTTTCTAGAAAAATATAAGATGAAGGTCTTTTTAAAATCATAGTTTGTGGCCCCCACCTATTGGTATGACTAAGCCACTAAGTTTACTAGCTTTTTCCACCTATTTCATGCACTTAAGAGTAACCATATTGAGCTTGAATTGCTTCCATGTTTGGGAGCCTTAAGCTTACCCAATGACTCATCACTAACTTTACACATGTTAACCATGCACTTTAAGTAGCTTTACACATGTTAGCCATGCACTTTAAGTAGATTTACACATGTTAGCCATGCACTTCAATTAACTTTACACATGTTATCCATGCACTTTAAGTGATATGACACTTAGTTCCACCCTTGGCCAAATTAATGCCATGTGGAAGCCCATTAAAGTTCCTCTTTACATGTGTTATCCCTTGGCCAACCTTTCATTACATGGAGACACCACATATCTTTGCATGTATAGATATATGACACTTACTACCACTTGTCCACATCTCTTGGCTTATGACCACGTGCTACTTTAGTCAATAGTACTAATAAATTTCTAGTCTACCCTACAATCTTCCATTTAACTAACTACACATATAATTCATTCTAGCACTCAACTCGCTTAAATACTAATATACTTCACATATCTTACTATTTTAAAAGCAACTTAGCATTTTCCTCAATTTTTTCTATAACAGCTTTCCGGATATACGCCCGGACTGCACACGCAAAACGAGATGAGAAAAAAGGAGGTTTTCAAGGCCTCAGAACACAGTTTTAACTTATAAAACGAGAGATGACTTTTTTTGGCTCATCACAATAAATTAATGATAGTAGACTAATTATGATTAGATTCGAGCGGGTTAGAGGCAAATTCGAAAGGAAAAGCGGTAATTGTGCAGTGAGTGGCCTGTGAATTTGAGGTAAATTCTTGGTTTAACCTTGACTTGAATGAATAGGAATACCCAACTTAATTGCTATGTGAAATTACATGTGTGTGGTGTATAGGTTAGGTGACGAGTATCTATGCACCCCCCAAATTATCTGCTTAACATGATCCCTTTCCCCATTTCTAATTATTTGCTTCCGGGCTTAATTGTTTCATGATCATTGATGCTTATATGTCTATTTTTATTCATTAACTCATTGTTAAGTATTGTTTCAAGTATTTTGGAAGTGTTGGTTTTTCTCTTGGTTTTGTTATGTTACGTAAGGATTGAGTTGGATGTCAGTGTTACAATATGTATATAATTTTCGGTTGGTTTCGTTGTGAAATGATAATTGATAAAGTTTATGAGTTTTACAGCTTCTGTTTACAATTGTTGATACAAAAAATATTGTGAAAGGCTTGGCCTGAATTGTGAAAGTTTTCGTAAATAAACTGATATGATATGTCTGGTGAGAGTGGGTTGCACGCCGCAACAAGGAGTGATTGTTGATACCCAATTTTTTCCCAAATTATTTTTTAAATTTGTATATATACTTTCAAAATTAAGTTCCATAGTAATCGGTATTTTTCCATAGTTTTCTCATATTTTTATTAATTTATTCCTAATTTATCCAGTATTTTTATCTCTAATAATTAATTATAAATTGCATTACAAATGATTTCAAAAATATTTCTTGACTTAATATGTTATTTTCAATCCTATTGAGACCAAATTATTTCACAACTAGCCAGATTGGCACTCTTTGGCTATAATTGCAATAACTTAACAATTATAGCCTAATCATATATTTTATGCTATTTTGGCCCAATAATTAGTCATTTTATATTTTAAATACTAATTAATCATGATAATTTAATTTATTAAGCATCAATTTTATTTTTATAATTATCAGCTATTCTTATAAATTATTTATCTATTTTTATGGGGTATTTGACAAATAGCCATTTTTCATTTCAATTCTAACCTACTAAAACCAGACCAAACCCCAATTAAAATGACCCAAGCCCAGTCCATATCCTACCCGGCTCATCCCCAAACCAATCTGAGCCGTTGATCAAAATAGATCAACAACCCAGATTTCTATTACCTTATTAAACCCTAATGACTACCTCCCCCCCCCCATTTCATTTCTCCCTCTCATTCTCACTGAGCCGTATCTCTGAACTCTCTCATCTCTCTCTATAAAAATGCTCCACATGCTAAACCTATCTCCTCCCTTCTCCGGCCACCTCCTCACTGGAAACCATGGAGGTCTCACCCTTCACCAGCTTTATGGCTCCATCATTTGCCTTGTGTCACTGTTTTGAGGCCTTCGAGTGAACCAGAGGCATTCCACTCACCATCTCCGATCTCATGCCATCTTTCCGGCCATCTATAGCCGATAATATTTAAATTTTCTTCTCTTCTCTGGGTTTTCTCTGGAAACCCTAGCTTTAAACCTCCCGATCCTTTTAGATCTGTCACAGATCAATACGTATTCTGAGGTTTTTCCATGTTTTCCTCAAAGATCTTCTTGTTTTCTGAAACGAATCTTCATTTCTCAAAACTAGGGTTTCAAGATTATTTTTAAAACAGTTCTTCCTCTAGTTTCTTAGTATTATTTTTGTGATTTTATTCTGTTTAAGCATTATTCGATCCATTCTCTTCTTGTTTGATTCATCTTGATAAAAAAGGCACCAGATTTCTGGGTTCAATACGTGAATCTGAGTTCATTTTATGATGTTCTAGCATGACTAGTTTGCTTGCGTGTATACTCTATGTGTTTTGTGATTTCTTTCTATATAAATATTGATTAGGGTTTTCGATTCTCTGTCGCCTCTGCCTAGACTATGATTATCTATGGATTCCTTTAATTATCTGCTATTTTTCTGATATGTATCCCTAATTTCGTGATTAGGGTTTCTGATTTTTTCTCAATATGTGTTACTCCAGTATAGTTTTTCCATTTTTGAATCTCTGAACAAGTATGATTAGTGATTTAGTGATTTTACACCATACTCTTTACTGAGTTTTGAGTATTTTCCTTTGAGTAATACTGATTGCCTGATTTTCGAATATTTCCTTCAAATGGTGGTATTTCCCTTTAAGTAACACTGATTTCCTCTGATTTGAAAATTTCCTCACTAATTTTTAGAATCTGAATCATCTCTTACCTTATTTTTATGAATAAACCTGCTGTCAATTAATTCTTATACGCTTTCCTTAATTGAGATATTCTGAAACTAGCCTCAATTGCATGTCCCATACTTGTATTATGCTAAGTTATTTCCTTATATGCTATATGCAGTCACATATGGTACCTTTCCTTATTTGATGTCTGCATAATACCGTTTGAACTTGATTCCTTCAATTAAGGAATAACTATATTGATTGATACTCAGTCCCTTAATTAAGGGTTAACTTTGATTCCTACCTTATTTACCATATGTTTTCAAACTATATATACACTACTCTTTCATTAAGAATAGGGGAACTGATCTGTTCAAAATCTATCTCTCACAATTAAAAAACTCTCTGCTCTCTCTTCTGTGCTAGCTACTACTATTCTAAGTTAGCTGGCTGCAAGCCAAGGCTAACTATTGTGCATCTCCTACTTCCTGTTTATGTATTGCTTTCTTTACTTCACTGGTATGTTCTAATTTAGATTTCAGTCCTCAAACCAACGTGTTTCTATCACTGTTTTAATCCAGTGTGTTTCTAATTTGCTTTACTTATTATTCAACATGTATCTAGGATCTTGAACTCCCATCTACATGTTAAGTTAGGCTTTATTTGACCAACATGTTTCTGTATACTTAGCACATGCTTCTTACGTGAATCGCCATGCCTATGATTGGTACATTAGTTTAATCATGGTCTTAGTTGCTTTGGTGTTAATCTAACCTAGTATTTTACTGTACCCCTAATCCTATGAACCCTTAGGAGTTTCTGATTGTATGCCTATATGTGTGTCTTCCTTTTACATGTTTGCCTCACATGCTTTGTATTTGTCCCTCAAATCCCATTACCCCTGCTTGTGATTGTTGGACCATCCCTGATCTTTTGTATGATGTTGAACTTCTATTTCCCTCTTCAAAACTGTTTTCTTGCTTAAACCCCTTTTAAATAAAAAGCACTCTCACATATACTCTTAAAAGTCTAGGTTTTGCCCCTTCTGTGTGAGCATTGCCTTGGGACCCTTGAGCTCCCTCTGAACTTTGACACACAGAGGCTGGCCATTCCACACTGCACTTACTCTATTTTGACTATGAAATCTGGGTGTGAGCACTGCCCGGAAGCCCTTGAGGTCCCTTTGAACTCTAACACACCCGGATTATGAGAAGGTTGTGAAATAATACCTGGCATTGAGGACTTGGAGACTTGAGCCTATTCTGTAGGCTCCCTATAGTTAACTTCTTATTTTCCTTCTATTTCAGTTGTGTAATTCATATTCAATGGCCTGTAATTATTTGTAAACAACTTTGGGGTCGGATAGTGAAAGATGAATAGGTGATATGCATGTTGTAGTGTAATTAAGGGTAGAAACCATGCCTCTAGGTTTATTTTCTCTATGCGCAATAACAGCCATGTTTAGGAACACCATGTTATGCATTAGATATCATGCTACTTAGGATGTATGTGTGTTCAATATCTCATCCCCACACTTAGAAATCCTGCCTATAGGATAAATAATTAGAATAAAATAAGTTGCTATTACGTGATTCTGCCTGTGTTCTGAAATTTCATTAGAAATACTGTCTTAGGATAAATAAGCTGTAATCATGCCTCATCATGCCATACACGTAGAAGATCCTGTTTTAGGTAAACAACGATTAAAATCTATCACCTATGTTATTCCTGAAACTATGCATAATGCTATGATTCTGTGTGCATTTAGAAATCCTGTTTAAGTTATTATGCATTATGCTGCATTATATATCATGCTATAGGATCGTATCTATTTAACTGCATTTAGTCTAAACACAGAACAATCCCCTATTCTCAGCAACTGGTAATTAGTTTTTGTACATCTTCACACCTAGAATCGCATGTTATTAGCTAAACAACTTAGAGTCATTAACCAATCTGAATAATTGTTGCATGTTATCCAATACCTAAGCAAGCCTTAGGTAATTAACATAAAAAGATAAAATCAAAACTGTCTTTGTGATCATATTTAACTGTCAGCATGCTTAATACCAGTAGGCAAGCCTGATTAAGACTTCCTCTATGAGTTATGCAATAATCTATCTTTGTGTTATCACCTAGATACCATGCTTTAGGATTTTGAATTAATGTGGACCTTACTTGTGTATGAGACATGCTGCTTATGTGTACTGTGTGTGGAGGAACGTTTGAGCCTTTATCTGTTTTCTATGCTTTCCTTTATCTGCAGTTTTATTTGTTTGGTTATCTGTCGCCTTAGAATTTTACCTTTAAAACTTGAGGGTCTTCCTAGTACCTCCTTTTAGGATAGAAGTCCTAATTTCCTCCGGGACTGATAGGAAGGGACGGGTAACAACATGCGATAGAGGTCGAGACCAACACTCATTTTAATAACCTTACGGGGTGGGAAGAGTAGAATATGGATATGATGACCGGTGCGCTAATACCACGTGTAGCCCCTCTTCGAGGAGTGATTACCGGGTATTGCATTGATGTGATCCATATTATTAACCTAGGACACCTTTATATGCTAGCTCGTAATTCCTTTTCAAAAGCTAATCTTCTTTATTGTTTTTTAAACACCTACATGTTTAAAACTTAAATCCCCTCTTATTTGAGCCTTTCCTTGTTATTTATTAGTTGTACAAATTCACGAAACCATTTGGCCGGGAACCACACTTGTGGATCCTGAGGGGTGCCTAACACCTTCTCCTTAGGATAATTTCAAGCCCTTACCCAAATATCTGGTTAGCAATGTAGTTATAATAGAACCCCTTAGGTGCCCTAACGCACCGTTAAAATCGTTAGGTGGCGACTCTTCAAAATATGAAAACCCATGAGGTTCCAACATTTTATCCTTAATTGACCTAGGAGTTGTTCCCGGGCATCCTAAAAAAAAGGTTATTATACACCCCAACCCCATCCCTTGGAAAACAAAGGTAGCACCGAAGAAAGGAAAGAGCGAGATGGTGGTTTTTGTTGTTCCCGCGAAGCGCCCCTTTCCCAAAATGAATGAGTTGTCCCAATCAATGTCATAAACCCGATATTCCGTGAGGAGAAAAAAGGGGCGCGATAGCATGGCGACTCTGTTGGGGATATCCAGGCTTTTACCATTTCAAATTGTTTCGTGAATTTGTGCCTTTATTTTAAATACTTGCACCCTTTCCTATTCCCTTTACATGCAATTAATTGTTTACTACGGGTATTTACTTTTCGTCAAAAACGAAACTGACATGTCTCTTTGTTTCCTTTTGTAACTGCTTTAAATCATTACTACCGTTTTTACCGCTTTCTTTAACGTGCAAATACGTGACAACTTGTTTTAATACTTATTGCATAAATCATGCTCAACATTCATACTCCACTCGTGCCAAACAAAATACTATAGCAATGCTTGATGAGTGGTTGCACCCTTGCTATATTATCACCCACTAAATTCAGAAAGGCTTATTTGCGGTAAACTAGTCGATCAACGGTGCAGTCAACGGTTCCGTGCCTTTCCCCCTTGAGGTGTCCGCTCAAGGGTACCAGTCTAAAACCCCATAGAAACCTTACTCTATTGCACTGTTGCATGCATCATGGTCAAACCTAATCAAGCTAAAGTGTCGTCCGCACGATAGCTTTTAAGATAGCCTTATCCAAAGGTCCACCGGGTTTCCCTAAAACCAAACGGACGCCCTCACATTCTGTGCATTTATTTGGAGAACTAAATGCTTCCTGCTAATTTATTACTTCAACTCTGGCTCATGGAACATCTCCAAAAAGGCTAATATCAACAGGATATTCAACGCAAAATGTGGGATGACCACATCGCTTTCCATTACCCAAAGCGAATGAATTATATCCCTGACATGTTCGCTCAGCCTGAAAATGCTGAGGGATAGGTTGAGCTTTTCGATAACTTGACTGAAGAACAGGTTCAATGGATGTTTGAATGGTTTCCAATGGATGAGTTCATCATTCGATCCCGAGACGCATCATTTCTGATACTGATTGGTCTAAGGGGTACATACCCTTATGTCCGTTTTCGAGTTATGAGGCAAGCAGGAAGGAAGTAAGTCATCCCTAGGGTCGAGAAGATGAGCCATCTTCGAGCTGACTTTCAAAATAATGACTGTCCTCACAAGTGCCAAGCTCAGCACCTGTGGCACTGCAAGGTTATACTTGAGAAAGACACCATCGAGCCAGACAGGTATCACGCTGGTTGTACCCCTTTCTATCTTGGTTGGTTAGAAGAGGATCTGGGTGGTCAGAGCAAGCCGAGCTACGTCTGAGGTCACAGGTTATAGATGAAAGGGCCGAGGCACAAGTCAAATACAACCAACTGCGCAAAAGGATCAGGGAAAGTGAGGATGACCACTACAAGATACATGAGTCCAACAAGAAACTGATCGAGGAATGGAAGGACATGGCTATCATCGCCAACAAGAGGCTGGGGTACTTGGAACGAGGTATAATCGAGCTGGAAGAAAAGTTCATCAAAAGAATTGAAGATTGTCAAAAGGCTGAGGGAGCTGCAGGAGGATACCTAGCCAGAACCTACTTGTTGCTAGGACTTCGTGAGCTGGGAAAACTGTACAAGGAAACCAAGAATCCCGAGTCTGGGGAAGGTCCTTCTGGGACCAAGTAGATAGGAGTGTCTTTATTTTACTATCAATGTAATAAGGCCAACGACCATTAGTGACTTTTATTTTTTCGTCTATCATTTTGGGGATTTGTCTATTTTTATTAATCAATAAAATGAGGCATTTAGCATTTTAAGTTCTCCAAATCAATTTTTTTCTAAGCCTACCTCGGGCAGTAGGAAGTTCCCAACTTAGGAAACGCTTTCATTTCTGCATTGTGTTTAAATAACGCAATATTCTTTTCATGATCCTCACTGACTTGGTTACCTTTTGTTTTTATTGTTTTCTTACTCCCCTCCCTAAAGGTTAGTTCGTGCATTCTGGCATCATCAGCCTATCGCACTAGATCCAAGGGCCCTCCACCTACCCCTCCTCCTAATCCTCCTAAAGGAAAAGACAAAGAAAAAAAGTAAGATGGAAGAGTCCAACGGCACCAGAAAGGAGAATGTGATTGAATGGGTAGAGGCCACTGATGGCCTAGGTATTCAGGTCCTGCATGAGAACATGTCACCACTTGAACAGAAATCGCTGAAGTTTCAGGAAGAACTCGATCAAGTCCAGAATCTGGCCAATTTGTCATTTTCCTCAACGTCCCCGACGTCAACCTTCCAAATGCTCAAAACCCGCACCTCCAAAAAATATCCCAATATAGCAAAATCATCCTGCACCTCACCATCACACCACTCCACCAAAGAACCAAACTCTCCCGACGCAATGCAATGCTTCCCACAACTCAAATAACACTCCACTACTTATCCCAGAACCTTAAAACCCCACAAAAGACCATTTCCACACCTATAACAATCCCATCTATGTGGAAACCGTGACCCACTCCACTCCGCCTTCCCACATGCGTCTGAGTCTGACGAAAAGGATTTACTTATTAGGAACCTGGCTGAAGAGCTTAGGAAACTGACCAGCCGAGTCAAGGGTGTTGAAGGAACCAAGGGGATTGAAGGGTTGAATTATGAAGACCTTTGTATCCAACCTGATGTCGAACTGCCCGAGGGGTACAAACCTCCAAAGTTTGAAATGTTTGAAGGTACTGGTGATCCGAGAGTCCATCTGAGGACCTATTGCGACAAATTGATTGGTGTGGGAAAGGATGAAAGAATCTGCATGAAGTTGTTCAGGAGGAGTTTGAAGGGAGACACTCTGTCTTGGTACATTAGCCAAGAGCCCAAGAAATGGTCAAACTGGGTAAGCATGGCGTCTGATTTCATGGAGAGGTTTAGATTCAACACAGAGAACACACCGGATGTGTTCTACATTCAAAATTTGAAGAAGAAACCTACAGAAACCTTTCGCGAGTATGCTACTCGCTGGAGGTCCGTAGCCGCTAAAGTCAGACCTGCTCTAGAGGAAGAACAGATTAACAAGTTCTCTGTCCGGGCTCAAGACCCGCATTATTATGAACGGTTAATGATGGTTGAAGGCCACAAGTTCTCTGACATCATCAAATTGGGTGAGCGGATTGAAGAAGGTATTAAAAGCGGTATGGTTACAAATTTTGAAGCCTTGCAAGCCACCAACAAGGCTTTACAATCCGGTGGTATGTCTAAAAAGAGAGACGTGGAAGCCGTAATGGTTGCACAAAGAGCCAAGTCCCCACTTAAATACCAAACCTATCCAAAACCTCCACTCACATACCATCCGACCCCGAATTACCAAGAACCCTCACCAAATTACCAAGCTCCACCACCTTCCTACCAAGNCCATCCCATTACCAATCACCCCCTACATGCCAAAACTTCCCTAGACCTCGTCCCAATTTTGATCGCCGCCCTCCAAAGCAATACACTGCCATAGCCGAGCCCATTGACCAGCTGTATGAGAAGCTCAAAGCTGCTGGTTATGTCACAAAAATCCCTGCTGCCACCCCTGAGAACCCTTTCTCAGTGGGTTAACCTAAACAAATCTTGTGCATATCATTCCGGCATTAAAGGACACACCATCGAAGAATGCCGCTCTCTGAAGGACAAAATACAGGCTCTCATTGACAACAAGATTATTATGGAAAAAGACCCCGCTCCAAATGTCCGCGACAATCCTCTGCCAGACCATAAGGGTAGAGGTATCCATATGATTGAAATAGAAGATGATTGGGATCCCGAGGGTTCAATCGGGTTGATCGCAGAAGGTGATGACCCAAAGAAACCCGCAGTCACTCTCAAACCGATCATAGTCCAGATTCAGCCATCTGGGACCGCTGAGGCAATGTGTCTATACCATTTGAGTTTGAAGCAGCGCTACCTGCAAATTCACCAGCGCCAATTGAAGTTGAGTTTGTATCTCCAGCAAATGCACCGACATCATTCGAGATCGCAGTCTTGCCACCCCGAACACACATTCTCATTGAAGTAAGGATGGCTGCACCAATTCCGGTGGCAATGTCAACCACGCCACCCTTCTATTCAAACGCTATCCCTTGGGACTACACAGCCGAGGCAAGAAGGAAAGGCAAGGTCAGGTCTGAGGAAGCTGTCGCAACACAGGGTATGGCAAGAACTGGTAGGGTCTACACCCCTGAGCATCTGGCCGAGTTAAGCAAGCAAGCTGCCAACCGGCCTTCCCTTATCGAAACAGGTCCCGATGACCTTTGGAGAAGGGTACATGCTAAGGAGTATTCAGTCATCGACAAGCTGAACAAGACACCGGCACAGATATCCATCCTCTCTCTGTTGCAGAATTCCGAAACACACAGATATGCTTTGTTGAAAGTGTTGAGTGAAGCATATGTGCGAAAAAACATCACAATTGGGGAAATGGCCAATATGGTAGGCCAGGTACTGGAGAGACATAAAATCACTTTTCATGAGGACGAGCTACCACCTGAAGGATTGGGGCACAACAAAGCACTGCACATCACCGTGCAATGCGAAGATCATTTCATCACAAGAATCTTGATCGATGGAGGTTCCAGTATTAACATATGTCCGTTGATAACACTCAAGAAATTGGATAAAGGGCTACACGAGATAAGGGATGGGGCGATCAATGTGAAAGCCTTCGACGGTTCTCAGTGGTCTACCATGGGGGAGATCAGTCTATGTCTGCAGATGGGACCGACTTAGTTCGAAGTGGATTTCCAGGTGATAGATGTGCCAGCATCCTACAACCTGTTGTTGGGACGATCCTGGATTCATGCTGCTGGAGCCGTAGCATCAACGCTACATTAGGCGGTAAAATTCGAGTGGAACTACCAAGAGGTGATTATTCATGGTGATGGTAGCAACCCCATTTATAGTCGTCAAACTATTCCGGTGATTGACGAAAAAAGGAAGATAGGCGTAGGAACTTACCACCACATTAAACGGGTCAATGCTATCGACAAGGACAAGTGGTGGGACAACAAGATTGAGAGCATCCTGAACTGGAGAGGATATGAGCCAGACAAAGGGCTCGGTAAGAACCTCCAAGGGATCACGAAGCTCATAAAGCTCAAGGAATATGGAACCACTTTCGGTCTGGGGTATGAGTACACTTGGCAGGAATTCAACGACTGGTCGCCAACTTGGCGTGGTCCCTATTACCCTTTGGAGCAGGCGATACCTCATCTTGAGCAGACTTTCAAGAAGGCCGACACTATCTACGGTTCAGACGAGGAAGAAGCACTTGCAGCAATGAGGAGTTTGTTCCTAGAGGATGAAGATATGGATTGATGTTTTGTTCTCGAGGGGGAGGGGGAGGAAGGCCCTTCCATACAGACTGTAATCAAGGGGACATATCTCAAGAACTGGTCTATCAAGACAACCAAAGCCCGACGAGCCTCGGGGTAGCAAGGCTAAAACAAGCATTATTTACTATTTTATTTACTAAATGATTTTCCTTTTCCTGCATTTTTCAATTTCTGCAATAAAGATCTTCAATGTTCAAAACAGTTATTCAATCTATCAAAGCATCTTCTAAATTTCTCTTACGCATCCGATATTTATTGCTATTGTTTTCTCTCATTACTTTATTTATACAACATTACTATTACTTGTCTTGATCAACCGATGACTGTGACATGCAATGAGACAATGCAGCAAACAGACATTGATTCAGATGAAGGCGACATACCTGACGAGATTTTCAAAGAATTTGAGAACTTTGAGAACAGACCTAAGTCTAACCTGGATGAGACCGAAGTTATTAACCTGGGGGATTCAGAAAACGTCAAGGAGACTCGCATCAGCATTCATTTGTCACCATCAGAAAAGAAAGAATACACGAGTTTCTAAAAGAGTATGATGACGTATTTGCATGGTCGTATGATGACATGACTAGTCTAAGTACGTCTATTGTGACTCACAAACTGCCAACCAATCTAATGTGTCCACTAGTGAAATAGAAGTTCAAAAAGTTCAAACCCGACATGAGTTTGAAAATCAAAGAAGAAGTTACCAAGCAGATCAACGCCAAAGTTCTCCGGGTAGTGGAGTACCCGACATGGTTATCCAACATTGTACCTGTGCCAAAGAAGGACGGGAAGGTCAGAGTCTGCGTCGACTACCGGGATCTCAACCGGGCCAGTCCGAAGAACGACTTCCCCTTGCCAAATATACACATTCTGATTGATAACTGCGCCAAGCATGGATTACAGTCCTTCGTGGATTGCTTCGCTGGTTATCACCAGATTTGGATGGATGAGGAAGATGCGGAGAAAACGGCATTCATTATGCCGTGGGGAGTGTATTGTTACAAGATGATGCCATTCGGTCTAAAGAATGCAGGGGCCACCTACATGAGGGCCATGACCACCATATTCCATGATATGATTCACAAGGAGATCGGCGTGTACGTGGATGATGTCATTATCAAATCAAATAAGTTGTTGATCACATGGAGAGTTTTGGGAAGTTCTTCAATAGATTGCGAAAATAAAATCTGAAACTAAACCCCGCGAAGTGTGCATTCGGGGTTCCTGCTGGGAAGTTGCTGGGATTTATTGTAAGCCGTCAGGGAATAGAATTGGATCCGTCAAAATTCAAAGCCATTCAAGAGATACCACCGCCAAGGAAAAAGAAAGATGTGATGAGTTTCTCGGGGAGGCTTAATTACATCAGCCGGTTTATAGCACAATCTACAGTCATATGTGAGCCAATCTTTAAGATGTTAAAGAAGGACGTTGTGACAGATTGGACCGATGATTTTCAAAAGGCTTTCGATAGAATCAAGGAATATTTATCAGCACCGCCAGTCCTAGTACCGCTCGAGCCAGGCAGACCTATGTTACTCTATCTTGTCGTGTTAGATGGAGCTTTCGGCTGCGTTCTAGGACAGCACGATGAAATAGGAAGGAAGGAAAAAGTTATTTATTACCTCAGCAAGAAGTTCACTCCATATGAGACCCGGTATTCTCTATTAGAGCGTACATGTTGTGCTCTAACTTGGGTCGCCCAAAAGCTAAGACATTACTTCTGCGCCTACACAACATATCTCATATCAAGGATGGATCCATTAAAGTACATCTTTCAGAAGACCATGCCCACTGGCAAGCTAGCCAAGTGGCAAATCCTACTGAGCGAATTCGACATCGTTTACATGACTCAGAAGGCAGTTAAAGGACAAGCTCTGGCAGACCATCTTGCTGATAATCCCATAGACGGAGGATACGAACCCCTGAAAACATATTTTCCTGATAGGAGGTATCATTCATAGGAGAAGACATTGCAGAATCCTATGATGGTTGGAGGATGTTCTTCGATGAAGCAGCAAACTTCAAGGGAGTCGGTATTGGAGAAGTCCTAGTATCAGAGACCGGTCAGCATTATCTGATATCCGCCAAAATCAGGTTCCTTTGCACCAACAACATGGCCGAGTATGAAGCCTGCATCTTGAGGATCAATATGGCCATTGATATGAACGTGCAGGAACTGTTAGTGATCGGTGATTCAGACTTATTGGTACATCAGGAGCAGGGAGAATGGGCAACAAAGAATTCCAAGATATTGTCGTATCTGCACTACATACAGGAATTAAGATAGAAATTCACAAAGATAGAGTTCCGGCACGTCCCCATAATCCAGAATAAGTTTGCCGATTCATTAGCTACTTTGTCCTCAATGATCCAGCATTCGGATAAGAATTTCATCGACCCTATTCCCATAAAGGTCCATAATCAGCCAGCTTACTTTTCCCATATCGAAGAAGAAGCAGGCGTAAATCCTTGGTTTCATGACATCGATAAGTACTTGGCAAAAGGAGAATACCCCGAGCTCGCAAATTCCACTCAGAAACGCACACTTCGGAGATTATCCAACAATTTCTTCCAGAGTGGAGGAATCCTGTATAGGAGGACTCCTGATTTGGGGTTATTAAGGTGTGTTATGCAAAAGAAGCATCAAAACTGCTGGAAGAAATTCATGCTGGGACCAATGGCCCATATATGAAAAGTTTTGTTTTAGCAAAGAAAATACTCCGAGATGGTTACTTTTGGATGACTATGGAAACGGACTGCATCCAGTATGTTCGGAAATGCCGCCGCTGCCAGATACATGAGGGTATGATAAAGGTGCCTCCAAGTGAACTCAATGCAACCAGCTTACCATGGCCGTTCGCCGCTTGGGGTATGGACGTTATTAGACCAATTAGGCCTGCCGCTTCCAATGGCCACAGGTTCATTTTTGTCGCCATTGACTACTTCACTAAATGGGTCGAAGCAGCCTCCTACAAAGCAGTTACTAAGAAAGTCGTGGCCGACTTTGTCCACGACCGCATTGTTTGTCGGTTTAGAGTTCCAGAGTCAAGATCACCGACAATAGTTCTAATCTCAATAGTGACTTGATGAAAGCTATGTGTGAAACTTTCAAGATCAAACACAAGAGTTCCACAACGTATAGACCTCATATGAATGGAGCTTTAGAGGCCGCTAAGAAAAACATCAAGAAAATACTCAGAAAAATGATAGAAAGGCACAAGCAGTGGCATGAAAACTTATCATTCGCTTTACTAGGATACCGTACTACTGTCTGCACATCAACATGGGAAACTCCCTATATGCTAGTTTATGGTACTGAGGCTGTTATTCCTGCCAAAGTTGAGATTCCATCTCTAAGAATTATACAAGAAGCCGAGCTCAGCGATGCAGAGTGGGTAAGAAGCTGTTATGAGCAACTAGCCCTCATAGACGGGAAAAGAATGAATGCAGTATGTCATGGTCAACTATATCATATCAAAATGGCCAGGGCCTTCAACAAGAAAGTCAAGCCGAGATGATTCACACCAGGGCAACTGGTGTTAAAGAAAATCTTTCCACATCAAGATGAAGCCAAGGGGAAGTTCTCTCCTAATTGGCAAGGTCCGTACATGGTTCATAGAGTGCTGACAGGAGGAACACTCATACTTGCAGAAATGGACGGAGAAGTTTGGCCGAAACCAATCAATTCGGATGCAGTCAAGTGCTACTATGTGTAATCTTATGCTTTCTCAATAATGTAAATTGAACTATGCCTGACCTGAGTCCTGTTTAAGAGGGGATACGTAGGCAGCCCTATAGGCTCAGTCACAATTCAATAAAAATCTATTTTTCCCCGTAATTGGAAACTGGGGCAGAATTTTGAGGAGGACCCTCAAAATTTCGAAGCAAGTTCAGCCAATTGCCGCGCGAGCAGCAGTTAGAGGCGTCCACCCAGCAAAATGGGGCAGAATTTTGAGGAGGACCCTCAAAATTCCGCAGTAGAAGAGGCCGCAATGTCTCGAGCCGTGTCATGTTGTCGGTTCATCTAAAACTATTTTAGATTATATATTATATCTTACAAAATTATGCATATTTACTTTCTCTGAAGCAGCTTGTTTAGCGGAAGCTACCCCAATGACACAGACAGTATCATCATGATCAAGCAAACGAGCAAAGCAGATCCAGCAGGAATGCGAACTAACCTTTCCCCTTTACAACACTCACGATATTTCTTTGGATGCAGGCACAAAATTGCAAAAGCCCCGAAATATATTATCCGCTCAAAGGACAAACATCGTTCCTCAAACTCGTCATGCCAACACTTATTATCAGCACAAACAATGCTTCATTATCACAATGCTCTACGGCAGTTTAACACCAGCTAAGAATTTTTGTTGTCCTTCCTTAAATATTGCATAAGGCTACCTTTCTTCCTTCCGAGACTAAACGTTGTCTCCATCTGCATTCGCATATTGTATAAGGCTACCTTTCTGCCTTCCAAGACTAAACGTTGTCTCCATCTGCATTCGCATATTGCATAAGGCTGCCTTTCTGCCTTCCAAAATAGCGTTAGACTAAACGTTGTCTCTATCTGCATTCGCATATTGCATAAGGCTACCTTTCTGCCTTTCGAGACTAAATGCTATCTCCATCTGCATTCACATATTGCATAAGGCTACCTTTCTGCCTTCCGAGACTAAACGATGTCTCCATCTGCATTCACATATTGCATAAGGCTACCTTTCTGCCTTCCGAGGTTAAACTCTACCTCCATTTACTTCTCAAAAAGCAACCAATGCCTCTAGCATTATTTACTGCGCTTTCCTTTTGGGCTAAGCTCTGCCCCTTTAATTCGCAAGGCTAAGCTCTGCCTTGTCGGCATCATACTTGTGAGCATGTGATTTTTCACCTACCATACACTCCTACAAAGTTCAATAAAATAAATTAATTTCACAAATTTTTGTTGAATTTTAGTGTTAATTGTGAATTTATTTTGCATTGCATATTCATAATTCATCCTTTAAAATTAGTTAAATTTGCGTAATTAGGCGCATCATTATTATCAAGGAATTATATATTCATTATTTGTAATTAATTAAATAAAATAACAAACAGATGATGATTATTTGAAGTAATGTAGTTTTAATAACTAATTGCTAAATTTAGTCATTTCTCCGAACAAATTGTGAAAATTAATTTTTTTCAAATTAATTGTTTCACCCTTAATTTATTTACCAATCAATCTCTAATTAGGATGAGTTAGAATTAATTAATACCTTTTTGTGGAGTTTTAAGTTAATTTAAATTAATTAAGTAGTTTAGATTAGTTTAAAAAGAGAATTAAATCGGACCTGGGCCAAGAAATACCCAGGCGCAATCCCTATCTCTATACACTCAAGAAACCCAGCCCAAATCCCATAGCCCACCCGGCCTGCCCCTACACTACCCAAACGACCCCGTTTAATTGAAGATCAATCTCAGCCATTGATTTGAGTTAGATCAAACGGCTGGGAACCCCTCTCACACCCACTATAAAACTGTCCAAACACTCACCACCCCCTCATTTCGTTCAAAGCTTAACCCCCCAAAAACCCTAGCCGCCCCCATCCCTCTTTCTCTCTCTCTTCTGTCTCAACCAAACCCTAGCCTCCCTAGGGTTCCGCCGATCGGAAATCGCCTCCGGTGGCGGAACTTCTCCAATCGACCCCAACTTTTAACCAAATGATCCTCACTCTTCTCTCAGTCACCTCCCGTAATTGATTCCACCAAAATCCCACCCAAAATCACCCTATTTCAGTTCTAAGAATCTGAAAAACCTAAAATGCTACAACAGTCAACTTCAAACGATTCAACGATTCAGACCTACATGAGTATGTTGCTATTGATAAGAGCAATTGATTCATGTGGGTTTGACTCGTTTTCAAACCCTCCGGAATTCGGCCATTTCACTCTTTTCGGCCAAACTCTTTAATGGGTATTCTCTTCCCCTCCTTGTTATTTTTGCGTGTTATTAAAACTAAATCTCATGTCAATCACTGTTTTAGGCTATTTCAGTTTGTTTGATTTATTTTCTTTTGGTTCTTTGTTTTTTCTTTCTTTCTTTATTTTCTTCTCCTTTATCTTCTTGCTCGTTGATTAATTATTCTTAATCTGTTCTTGGTTGACTAAGAAGAACCAAAAGCAACAAGATGTTTAACTTAACTGTATTGTTTTACAATAGAACTATATGTTGTAATTCCTTTTCAGCCTTTTTTCTTTTTCTGTTAGAAGAAACCTGCCGCTATTCGTTTGATATCATTAGGATTAAATTCTGTTTCCTTTACTTGTTTCTCTTAATTAGTTTTGAACCTTGTTCTAGTTTTATGATGTTTAGCTTAATTTGGTTTGTCGATTAATGACTAAGATTCTTTGTTAATAATTCCTTTTAGTATATGTTAATCGATTAGTATAAATTAATCAGTACGTGTTAGTTAGTTGTCTAATGAAGTAGCTTTAGGTTTCAGGTTTACTTAACTGTTTCTGCCCTTAATGTGACTACTATTCTGAAAATTGCTTCCTTTTCTACTTGATTGTATTAATCATTAAGGTAGCCAATCAACTGATTAGGTACTTATTAATTAGGTAATTAGGAGATAATTATACTCGATTAACTAAATATACCTTTAAAAACTAATAGTTTAATTAAAAGACTAACTCTAAGAGCCTAACTAACTGGTTAAGCTTGAACTGGCAGTTAAGATAAGCAATGGACTAAGTCTAAAACAAATGTATCACCTAGTCTCACATTTAAATAATTCAACTCCTTCAACCTAAAAACTAACTTAGGTAGCCTCTTGAGTAATTAACTGGAAAAGTTTTTTTTTTGTTTTTGTTTAAGATAATTAGTTTAGGTTTGATTAACTAAAACAAATCATTTAACCTAAGTTAAGAAAACTAACTTGACTAACCTTTTTTAAGCCCAATTAAACTGATTAATTAATTGATTTAAACCTAAGCTTAATAATTGGTTAAGCCTCTGATTTAAGGTAACCAAATTGAATTAACTTAACTAAGTCAGCTAGCTTAAATTAAGGAATTAAATTGATTGACCTACTTTATTTAATTAACTTAAACATAGATAATTAGTATGAAAACTATCTTTAGGCATTTAATCAATTAACCTTTAATTAGTTAACCTAACTTTGGTTAAAGAACAACTAGAAGTCACCTAAGGGACATAACTAGTGTTAGTTCACTAGAGTTAAATGATAACCCAAGCAAGTAACCCTGGTTACCTAATGGTAAATACAGAGGCTTCAAGGGTTACATTAGGAAATATATATTAGGAAATCAGTTTTGCAAGGGTAAAGAGGTCTTTTAATGAGTAAGAAAGTTCTAGAATAGGGGTAGTTGTCCCAAAGATAGGGTTGACAGCTGCCCTATGTACTATGGAGTGCTGTTTTTCAGCTTTGGATAGGGAATATTCAAAAGAATATCCCATTCCCAAATATCCTATAAATAAACCTTCTTTTTACATATTGAGGGGACTTTTTTTTTTGAACCTTGGGCCCTACTGAAAATCTGGATACAAAATTTCATATACACACACAGTAGAAGTCCTATACTGAAAGAACACTCGATTAGGTATAGAAATACCTGAAAAAATCTGGTTTTCTTCAATCTTGGTATTCTTGAACTTGGGTGGTAGCTGACTGGTTTTTCTGGGTTTTAAAAGTTTATCCGGTTGAAATCTATTTTCTTGCTGGTCTTGCTTCAATTTCTGATTTTCCAAGCTCTCACTTTCTGGGCTTCTCTACTGCTGGTCTTGTTTCCTGTTACTTGCTGTGTTGATCTCCAGTTTTTAGCATTTGACCTTTATTTGGTCAAATTTTCTATTGCTTTACTCTTAAAAAGGTATGTATTAACTCTTCTTGTTCTCAATGAAATGCTGGATTGGAACTCTCTTCTTTTACTCATTGCTTAAGTTAGTTGTTCTTGATAAATAAGGATGTTTCTTCTGCTTTATGTAAATGTGACTGTATAGATTCTTATTGGCATGATAATGATTCTGTGAGTGTTACAGCTCTGGCGACTCTGCTGGGGAACGAACCTAGAATCTCTGGTTCAGGGTTCAAGAATTCGAGCTTATATAACTGTTATGTTTCAGATTTTATTGTCTGATTTTATGTGTTTAAACTTGACGTGCTAATTGCCATATTTACCACTTTGATATTTATCTGAATTGGATATAAACTGTGCCGAAACCCCTCTTCTCTCTGAGTCTTCTAAATCATCTGGGAAGTGTGCACTTCGTGTGATTTCTTTTCTGTTAGAGTCATATCCAAATTTTAGAACGAGGTACGGACAAGTTGCAAAGCCGGTGAAGCTTCTGTATTCCCGGTATGCTGCCCCCCCCCCTCCCCCGGCTCGAGCTGTCCGCTCGGGTAAGCCTGGTCTAGAACAAAATTCCAGGATTTAAACTTAGTATAACATAGCCTCATGTCAGATACCTAGTAGGAATGATTATTTGCATCACGTGCATTTGACTTAGGGGACTCAACACACGGTTGGGTCCGTCTAGGACAGGTGCACCCCAAAAATAAAAGACTTCCCTGATGCATCTTACCTGCTACATATGCATTTATTTGTTTCAACTTGTGTATTGATCGGCTAAAATTTAAAAAAAACGAACAGAAAAACCAAGAGTGAGGTAGAATAAAAAAATCACCCTATTTCGAAAATCCTCGTATTTATCCCGAAACACTGCCAAAATTTCCGAAAAATAATATTCCAAAACAAAATGAGTGGGTGTATATTTTTAATCAGCCAGGATTTTCCCGAACTACACATCGTTTGATTCTCACCGGTGTGGGATACGTAGGCAACCCTCATCGGGTCCAACTCTATTTTTCAAAATAAAATTAGGTGACGCCATTATAGCCTGATTGCCCAAGTGGGGCACCGGAAGGCCGTTTTTGCAAAAGTGGCCGCCTGTGGTTTGTCTTATCACCAGTCTCAGGTAAAAGTTGTGTAGCTACGGTGATGACTTGGACAAAGTTGAAGAGAACTTGACCCAAGCTCAGGAAAAGTTGGCAAAGAATGCGGAAGAAAGAGCAGAGTTCATGCAAAAACTGAAGAGAAAGCATGACCGAGAAATTTTGGGTTTGAAAGAAAGAATGGCCACCTTTGAAAACAAAATGGCCAAACAAGCAAAAAGATTTAAGACAGAGAGGGAACAGTGTTATGCCATGATGGCTCAGTTGGAAAAAGAGATGCAACAATTGCAAGAGCAGAGTCACAAAGACGCCCAGACTTTAGAGGCGAGATCCCAGCAAATCGGGCGCCTACTTCAGGAAAAAGGTATCATCAGGCGAAGGGTCCGAGAGATAGCTGACTACATCGTCACCAAATGCCAGGAATGCGAAGATATGACTCGGACCACCTTCTTCTCAGCGATTATGATCTTCGTCCACAAGATAATGGACGACCTTTACCGCCTCCAGCAAGACATAGCATGCAGGCCCGTGGCAAGGCCGAATGATGCCCCACCGGCTCCTGGAGTAACAGAAGCACTGATGTATTTTTGATGTTTTTCAAGTTTGTATTTCATTTTCTAGTTGTAGTCATGTCTGAGTCCATAGTAGTTTTTATATTTTTAGAAAATATGTGTCGATTCTGTTTTGTAAATTTTGAAATTCCAAAAGTGGGCTACAAGTTTTCTGTAATCAGAAGTGTTTTATTTAATAAATGAAAATTTTAGAATGAAACTTTTAGAAAAAATATGTATTTCTTTCCTTCGGTTTTGTCCCATGAACTACGTGATGATCTGATTCACACGGTGCCGTGATATGTAGGCAATCCACATAGGATTCGATCATAACCATAAGAAAAGAAACCGAGCAAGGAATAAAAGAGCAGAAACAATAACAGAAGAAGGGCAAGAATGATAAAAAGGGAAAAGCCGAGAAATAAAGTCAGGATGAAGTACACAAATGTTGCAAAAACATATTGAAAAGCGTTTAAATTGCTCAGGTGCATTGCATACCCCAAACGTGCGATTGCCTATGTGATAAATGTTTCAACCTAACGTTTTGTTGGTTCAATCTAAAAAGGTATTTTTAGGTGGTTGGTTTTGCGGTAACCTGGCTTCCCATCCTTACTTCACTAGATCAAAAGGGATCATAGAAATGACGTCTGAAAGTCACTTACCAATCGTCAACTCTTCCATGGAAGACCTAAATCCAGCCATCCCAACATCTGAGTAAGCAACAGCTGAAGAAAATAGGACTCTGCGTTGGCGCATGTTGGAAATGTGGGACGCATGGTCCAATGGTAGGGAACCACCCAGTACCATCTCGGGTTTCCCAGAGATAATTCCCAGGGCAGGCGGGACATCCAACATCCCCATAAGCTACCCAGCCACGCCGTTTGGATATCCAACTATGTCGGCTCACTGTGCCGAAAGGTCTTCTGAGGTTCTCCCCCAGGCCCTGTTTTTCGGTGTGTCTTCCAACATCTTCACCGCACCACCAATCTCTGTCACGGCCCCACTGACTATCTCTGGGCCACGTTTCGAGTTGCCAGCATTCTCATTCCAAACACCGTCCGTCCATCTGGATACCACTCATGTTACTCTTAATGCTACTCCCAACAAACTCAGTTTGGGGTCACTTTGGGACAAGATAAGAAAAGCCCTGAGCACGAAGAAATGGCCCGAAAAATGAAGAGTATTGAGCAGAGCCTCAAGAATATACAGGGGTTGAGCGGGCAGAAAAGCGCCTCCTATGCAGATTTGTGCATATTCCCGCATGTCCACTTTCCTCTTGGGTTTAAAACCCCCAAGTTCGAAAAATATGACGGACATGGGGACCCCATAGCTCATCTGAAAAGGTACTGCAACCAGCTTCGGGGAGCAGGTGGGAAAGAGGAACTTCTCATGGCATATTTTGGAGAAATCTTGACGGGAATTGTATCAGAATGGTACATGGACCAAGATATATCCCGCTGGCACATATGGGATGACTTGGCACGGGATTTTGTCCGACAATTCCAATACAATGTGGACATCGCTCCCGATAGGAACTCACTATCCAATCTGAAAAAGAAACCCTCAGAGAGTTTCAAAGAGTACGCCATCAAATGGCGCGAGCAGGCCTCTAGGGTCAAACCTCCGATGGATGAGTCTGAAATGGTCAGCGTCTTTCTACAAGCACGGGAAGCTAATTACTTCCAAAATATGATGTCCGCCATGGGCAAACCATTTGCGGAAGCAATAAAATTGGAGAAATGGTGGAGAATGGTCTAAAAACAGGTCGTATCCTGAGCCAATCTTCCATAAGAGCAACCTCCCAGTCCATCCAAAGCGGATTCGGGAATGCAGCCAACAGAAAAAAGAAAGAAGAAGGGGCCATGATGGTTTCCGATGTCAGGAAGCCTCGACAATACCCACGTCCATTTCCCAAAGATTCCCAACATTACTATCCTCACCAAGATGCAGCTTATGCTATGCCCCCTCTTCCCTATGCGGTAATGAACGCTCAACCATATCCCAGGACGCAACAACAATACAATCAGAATAGAGCTCCACCTCCGAGAAACAACCATCCTCCCCAAGCTCCATATAATCCACGCCCTCCCCAAAACTACCCGTACAATACCTACCCCCGTGAACCACCAAGGAAACCCAACTTCACTCCTATTGGGGAGCCGTATTCAAGCCTCTTCCCAAAATTAGTCCAGATGGGGCTTCTACAACCCGTACATCCGACTAGGAAAAACCCAGCATCAGCATCATACAAGCCGAGAACCAATTGTGCCTACCATTCCGGAGCAGGAGAGCATGAAACGGAGGAGTGTTGGACCCTCAAAAGGGCCGTGGAAATCCTTATAGAACAAAAGAAAGTGGTGTTAAGGGACGAAAAAGCTCCCAATGTGACGAACAATCCATTGCCCACTCAAAATCATGGGCCCGTCATCGACATGATTTTCAAGGACCAAGATTTTGATCTAGCTCTAAAGGTCATCATCGCCAT
Source organism: Nicotiana knightiana (assembly GCA_005239525.1). Taxonomy (NCBI): domain Eukaryota; kingdom Viridiplantae; phylum Streptophyta; class Magnoliopsida; order Solanales; family Solanaceae; genus Nicotiana; species Nicotiana knightiana. The sequence goes on along the minus strand of ML395265.1, from coordinate 13,340 downwards.
CGCAGATGTGGAAAGAAATCCCAAGGCGGCACCCAAACCAGTCAAGGAGATGAAGAAGAGTAACCCCGTCCCCCAGGTCACGGAGAAGGCTGAGACTGAAACAAATAGGGGACCCTCTAAAGACGATGTCCTTTATATCCTCAAGGCATCCAGGAAGGAACAAAGTGTGTTGAGCCCTCCCATAAGGTTACAATTCAACAAGGCAATAATGAACAGCCCAAAAATGTACGTGCCAAAAGGGACGTATGTGGCGCGGGGAAAAATAATTTCACCAAGGCTGAACGTGCCCGTGGTTATTAGCCGTGCATCGCAAACTCCCATGAAGAATACTACTGTCATCCCCTAGAATTACCACAGGATGGTAGTGACTTACAAAGGGAAAGAAATTACTGGGGAAATAGGCGATATAAACTCATCAGAGAAATACCTTGACCTGGAAGAACTGAACAAAAGCAAGCTGAAACGCTTTTCGCCTAAAAGGCCGATCAGTGCCGGAGAGGCAGAAGAATTCTTCAAGAATATGAAAACCGCTGAATACGCCATAATTGAGGAGCTCAGAAAGTCCCCCACTCAGTTCTCACTTCTATCCTTGATGGTAAATTCAAACGAACATCAGAAAATCCTGATCAAAACCCTTAACGAAGCATACGTTCCGGCCAACACCACAGTTGAGCAAATGGAAAGAATGGCAAAACAATTTTTGAAGTCAACCGAATCTCATTTAGCAAGAATGACTTGCCCCCAGAGGGGGATGCCCACAACAAAGCTCTCCACCTAACTGTTAAATGTAAAGGTTACTATGTGAAAAGGGTTATGATGGACGGCGGATCTGGGGTTGGTATTTGCCCTCTACCGACCCTACAAAGAATGGAGATCGGGACTGAGAGAATCAGGCCCAACAATGTGTGCGTCCGTGCATTCGATGGTATCAAGAGAGACACGATCGGGGAGATTGATTTGTTCTTTACAATCGGCCCTGTAGATTTTGAAGTGACATTCTAGGTCATGGATATGGATACTTCCTACAATTATCTCCTGGGAAGGCCTTGGATCCATGCAGCAGGGGCAGTGCCATCTACTCTCCACCAGATGGTTAAGTTCGAATATGAGGACCAGGAAATCGTGGTCCATGGGGAAGACGAGCAATCTATTTACAGGGACCCATTAGCCCCATGCCTGGAAGCAAGAGAGGGCAGCGAGCACATAGTCTACCAGGCTTTCGAGATTGTGGTTGCGGACCAGCATGAGGAAGGAACCCCGTGCCCTCAACCCTTCCTATCAAACTCATCAATTATGTTCGCCAACAACATGATTAAACATGGGTACACACCTGGAAAAGGGCTCGGGGTGTCCTTGCAAAGCATTAAAGAACCCGTCACTTTGCCTACCAATAAAAAGTTTTTTGGCATAAGGTTTCAAGATACTCCCGATGATGAACAATGGGCTGACCAACGTAAGAAAAATGGTTGGGTATTGCCTCAGCCGATCCCACACATCACCGCATCATTTGTCAATCCAAAATACGAAGAGGAAGAGGAAGAGGAAGAGGCTTTCACGGCCGAAGAAATAGAAGAAATATGCGGAGCAATGAGGCAGATGTTGTATGAGGCCTATATGGTCCAACCAGGAGAAGGCTCCAGCACTGCCGAAGTGCAGTATATGGGGCCTGACGCCAAGTTGCAAAAAAGGAAGGCTACTCCATTCCCCGTCAGGCGGGAGTCCCGGTAGTTCAGCCTTTGCCATCCTTTCTGCACTATGAGTTATTTCAGGGTGTAACTCAAGTGTTTAAATTCTTTCCTTTAAATTCCGATGTAAACCCTCCTATGTTCAAATTCAATGAAATGAAATCAAAATTTCATTGTATATTATTCTTTCTGATTTTTGTTTACTTGTTTTATTTTTCAGTCCTAATAATGCGGTTTTAAGAAATATGACATACTTGCAGACTTCATGCTCTGATCTTAATACGCCGTCTAACCTCGAAATAATGAATCAGAACTGGATTATGACGAAGAAGAGGCTTTTAGAGAAATAAGTCGAGAACTGGAACAACTCGAGAATAAGCAAACGAAACGGAACCCGTTAACTTGGGCAATGAAGAAGAGATTCGAGAAACCATGATAAGCGTCCACATGGATGAAAAGACTAGAGACGCCTTGATTCAACTCCTATTTGAATTCAAAGACGTGTTTGCTTGGTCCTAAGACGACATGCCCGGACTAAGTATGGACTTGGTGGTACACAAATTGCCAACCTACCCTGGTCATCCACCTGTCCAACAAAAGCAGAGGAAATTTAAAACAGACATGAGTGACAAGATCAAAGAAGAGGTCGCTAAACAACTAAAGGCTGGAGTAATCCGAGTGGTCCAATACACCACCCGGCTGGCCAATGTGGTTCCGATGCCTAAAAAGGACGGAAAGGTCCGAGTATGTTCGACTATCAAGATCTGAATAAAGCAAGTCCCAAAGATAATTTTCCACTGTCAAACATACATATCCTAGTTGACAATTGTGCCAAACATGAGGTACAGTCTTTTGTTGATTTCTATGCCGGATATCACCAGGTGTTGATGGATGAAGAGGATGCAGAAAAGACAGCCTTCACTATACCCTGGGGAACATACTGTTACCGGGTCATGCCATTTGGTTTAAAGAACGCTGGGGCAACTTATATGAGGGCCATGACCGCCATATTCCACGACTGATGCATCAGGAGATTGAAGTGTACGTGGATGATGTGATCATTAAGTCCAGAACCCAAAGTGACCATGTGCAGCATTTGAGGAAATTCTTCAAATGCCTGTGCAAATATGATTTGAAACTAAACCCAACCAAATGCACTTTCGGAGTTCCATCCGGAAAATTACTGGGATTTATAGTCAGTCGACGGGGCATTGAGCTGGACCGAACAAAGATAAAATCTATTCGGGATCTCCCACTCCCAAGAACCAAGAAGGAAGTCATGATCTTTTGGGTAGGCTGAATTACATCAGCAGGTTCATCGCTCAGTTGACCTCCACAGGCGAGCCTATATTCAAGCTGTTGAAAAAAAATGCAGCCGTCAAATGGACAGACGAGTGTCAGGATGCTTTTGACATGACCAAAGAATATCTGTCAAATCCTCCAGTGTTCGTCCCACTAAAACCGGGGAGACCTCTGTTCCTATACCTGACGGTGCAAGAAAATTCCTTTGGGTGTGTTCTCGGGCAACCCGATGCAACTGGGAAGAAAGAGAAGGACATTTATTACTTAAGCAAGAAGTTCACAAGCTACGAGGCCAAGTATTCTCAGTTATAAAGGACTTGCTGCACTCTAACTTGGGTTGCTCAGAAGCTCCGACATTATTTATTGGCTTATACCACCTACCTCATCACGAGGCTGGATCCTTTGAAGTACATATTCCAAAAGCCAATGCCCACAGGGAGATTAGCAAAATGGCAAATCTTGCTCACAGAATTCGATATTGTCTATGTCACTCGCACAACTATGAAAGCTCAAGCATTGGTCGATCATCTAGCTGAAAATCCGGTTGATGATGAATACCTACCCTTGAGCACTTATTTTCCGGATGAAGAAATCAACTCCGTCGAAGTAATCTCGGAAGGCGCTGACACTGGAAAATGTTCTTCGACGGAGCAGCCACTGCGAAAGGTATTGGGATAGGGGCGATCTTGATTTCACCCACAGGACAACACTACCCTGCCACGGCCCGCCTCCGTTTCGTCTGCACAAACAATGTTGCTGAATATGAAGCTTGTATAGTGGGCATGAACATGGCCATTGACATGGATGTAGAAGAGTTGTTGATCCTGGGGGACTCCGATTTCATCATTAAGCAGGCTCAGGGAGAGTGGAAAACTCGAGATGTTAAACTCCTTCCCTACAGACAGCATGTGGAGAATCTTAGTAAGCGATTCAAAGCCGTTGAGTTCAGATATATTCCTCGGTGACACTGAGTTAGCCGATGCGCTGGCCACCCTAGCTGCAATGCTGTCCTATCCGGGTAATGTTCGCATAGACCCATTAAAGATCCAAATCAAGGAAAGACATGGTTATTGCAACACGGTCGAAGTAGAGCCCGATGTCCAACCATGGTATCATGATATTAAAAGATTTTTGAAGACAAGAGAATATCCCGAGCAGGCCAACGAAGACCAAAAGAGAACCATTCGAAGGCTCGCCAACAGTTTCTTCCTAAGTGGGGAAGTACTGTATAAAAGGACTCCCGATCTAAATCTGTTAAGATGTGTAGACGCCAAAGAAGACGAAAGGATCATGAGCGAGGTCCATTTAGGAGTATGCGGTCCCCACATGAATGGGTACGTCCTCGCAAAAAAAATCTTACGGGCTGGATATTATTGGATGACCATGGAGAAAGATTGTTTCGGTTTCGTCCGGATGCGCCATAAGTGTCAAATACATGGCGACTTAATCAATGCACCACCATCAGAACTGCATCCTATGTCGGCACCCTGGCCGTTTGTTGCCTGGGGAATGGATGTCATTGGGCCAATCGAACCAAGGGCCTAAAAAACAAGCACAAATTCATTTTAGTTGCTATTGAATATTTCACGAAATGGGTCGAGGCAGTCACCTTCAAAGTTGTCACTAAGAAAGTGGTGGTGGATTTCGTGCATGCTAATGTCATCTGTCTTTTTGGTATCCCAAAAACTATCATTACCGACAATGCCATAAATCTAAACAGTAACTTGATGAGGGAGGTATGTGAACAGTTCTAGATAACACACCGCAACTCGACCCCTTACCGGACCAAAGCCAATGGCGCCGTTGAAGCAGCAAACAAAAACATCAAGAAAATTCTCAGGAAAATGATTCAAACATCCAGGCAATGGCATGAAAAGCTTCCTTTTGCATTGTTGGGATATCGCACGACCGTGCGCACATCGGTTGGAGCTACCCCTTACCTATTGGTTTACAGCACTGAAGCCGTAATACCCGCAGAAGTCGAAATTACTTCCCTTCGGATTATTGTCGAAGAAGAAATTGAGGACAGTGAGTAGGTCAAGACCCGGCTGGAGCAATTAACTTTGATTGATGAGAAAAGAATGGCCGTAGTGTGCCACAGACAATTATACCAGCAAAGAATGGACAGCGCTTACAACAAGAAAGTGCGACCTAGGAACTTCGAAGTAGGGCAAATCATTTTAAGACGTATCCTCCCGCACCACGAAGAAGCGAAAGGAAAATTCGCCCCAAACTGGAAAGGTCCATACATCATAAGGAAATTGCTACCAAAAGGAGCGTTATACTTGGGGGACACCGAAGGAAATGACCCCGAAACGGCTGTCAATGCTAATACCGTCAAAAGGTACTATGTTTGATCCTCTATATATTTTCAAATTTTCTCCGGTTGGATGACAAAGGCTTTCATTCTCGCTACCCAAACATCATTAACCCTTTTGCAAACCCTTTGAGTCGGTTACTCTTCTTTGATTACCCTATTTGGAACCCGAAAGTGTTATAGGAAAACAAAAGAAGAGATGTTGAAAAAAGAAACAAAAAAATGATGAAATGAAAAAAAAAATCAAAAGAAAAAAAAACAAAAACCAAAAAAAATAAAACAAAACAAAACAAAACAAAAGTTTCCTGAACTACGTTAGACTTGATTCCGAAAGGATACATAGGCAGCCTCTCCCTGGGGTTCAGTCACGCCAAAATAAAAATCCACATTTCCCCAAGAGTTTAAGCTGGGGCAGATGTTATAATATGTTTAGTGATAATTTCTCCGAAGAGGTTCCAAAGTTGTAATTCAATACAAATTCTTCTCACCAAAACCCTGTTCAAGTCCTTCCGATCAATTGGTAAACATTCTTAAAGTTGGAGGATACAATGTCGAGTCTGGTGCAAGCAAATGAGAGAAACAAAATGAGAGAGTCTTATTGGTGAAAACCCACACGGGCACCGTGACGCGACGGTAAGTAGAGAAATTAAAAATGAGAGAGTCTTGTTAGTGAAAACTCAAAAAGAGCACTACAAAGTGATGGCGAGAAGAGAAATGAGAGAGGTTAGTTGGTGAAAGCACGCAAAGGGCGCCACTGATCGAAAGGATAATGGGTCACTCATATGGACACAGTCCGGGGCAAGGTTTCTCTATCTCGAGGTAATAGTTGTGATGAATTTCTGAGAGTCGGACGGTTTACACGGATCAGGCATCCAGTCCAAAGGGCATGTCATGTTCATTGAAGTCCGCATGCACTCCAGATAAGTCCTTCTTTCCTTTCCCTGAAAGGGACACCTCTTGTTTAAATTCGTTGTCCATTCTGTCATTTATTTCTCTTTTGAATCCCTTTCGTTCTAACTCTGTCCCGAAACTAAGGCAAAGAAAATATGGAAAGACTGATTTACAGGGCTCTCATTTGATACGGGTCAATATGCAAAAGGCACCCAGCCTCGTCAGGGGCATCGAGTCGATCCCGACTGGCCACAATGGCCGATGATTCAAACTCAAAACCTTGAAAGGAGAAAATCAAATTGAAGTGCCTATAAAGGCGAATGAAGTTGAAAGATTGAACCCCGCGTGGCTAACCATCTTGGCAAGGTTTGAAAAGCCTAAGTATTCTAATTGACCTAAAGTTACAGTTGGAAGAAAAGTCAGAAGTGAAAGGCCAATAAAGGCGAAATAAAGTTGGAAAGGTTAAGTCCCACACGACTAACCGTCACAGCAAAATTTAAGGGGGCCAAAACTCCCCCCCGATACTCTGGAAATCCGAAAGAAAAGCAAGTGAAAAGCCTACAAAGGCAAAAATAAAATGTTGGGTCCCACGTGACCGATCGCCATGGTAAAATCTAGGAAGTCAAGGTCCTCGGGATTAGAGATGAAACCCAATCCCGAACAAGCAAGTGATTGGGATCTTCATCAAAAGAACTGAGATCAAACAGTTGAAAATCAAGGCCGAAAAACCAACCACCATTCCAAACTAACAAATTGTTCTTTGTTTGAAAATAGGAAACGGGTGCAAAAGCAACCATGCAAAAGCAGGTGCAATCAAAAGGAATGGAGCGAAAGCTAGAAGGAGCTTTGCAGCATTGACTCCAAAGAAAGGGAAGTTTCCTCAAAAAAATAAAAAAAAATAAAAAAAAATAAAAAGAGAAGAAGAAGAGATGAAGAATTGAAGTTGAATATAACTCAAAGTAGTATGGGGCCTCCAATTCCCAATTACACATTTTTCCGACATGGGTGTACGCGCTCTCGTAGTCGATGCCAATCAAGGGTATACACTCCGTGGTTGATGTTTTCTTTTCCAATCAAGGGTGTACACTCCCTGGTTGATGTTTTCTTTTCGAATCAAGGGTATACACTCCCTAGTTGATGCTTTCTTTTCCAATCAAGGTTATACACTCCCTGGTTGATGTTTTCTTTTCCAATCAAGGGTATACACTCCCTGGTTGATGCTTTCTTTTCCAATCAAGGGTATACACTACCTGGTTGATGCTTTCTTTTCCAATCAAGGGTATACACTCCCTCGTTGATGATGTT
>ML395260.1:76276-135489 GCA_005239525.1 Nicotiana knightiana | reverse complement strand
TAACAACGCCACGTTACGTAAGAGAAGAGAGAAGAAAAAAAACACATGGGGTCTCACAGTTGCTATTTGGATTTGAATTGTAAAATTTCCATGAGCTTGGCTGAAACTCTCCTAATGAAACTCTCTTAAGAGACTAGAAAATGACTTGAATTAGGAAGTTATCTTTACTTTTAGGTAGGCCCACATTTCCAAGGCTTTGGTGTCACATAAATCATTTAAATGTGCCACCTTCCAATCTTCTTTATGAGTCATTAAATGTTAAAGAGGTGCTACCATGTTAATGGGGTTTAGACACTATCCAAAATCATCATTAATTACCACTAATTTCTTGATTAACTAAATAATTTCTCACTATCCAATAGTTAACCAATTACTCATGTAATTAAGAATTATCTCAAATTACTTAAAATACTATTCACTTTTAACACACTTTATGTACCCTACTATCATGGTCATGGGGTACCTTATATGACACTAGTCTATAAGTATCAGGTATTATGGCTCAGATCGTATTATATCCCCAAATTGACCACTTTCGACGAAACTCATTTTCTTTGATTCGCTTACCCTTTAACCTTCACGACACTTATTGTTTGTTATAACATAATCTTTATAATCTCCAAATAATCTTTTCCTTGGACTGATGTCAATTACCTTACAACAAATTCAACGTACAATATTACAGGTTGCGACATCGTCGTAATTTAATACTACAAAGTGTAGCATCATCGTAATGTAACACCGCAAGGAGTAACATCATCGTAATATTGCGGGGCGTAACATCATTCCCCCTTTTGGAACATTCGTCCTTGAATGTTGGCTGATGCTCTTATCATTTTCATAACTTATAGTTCTTGTGAATACCTTAATACTCTCCTTTCCGTTTAGACCTCTTTCCCACGCCATGACTTGTGATCGAATTCCTTCCAATCTCATAATTGTTGCTACCTTCTATCATGCAGCCTCTACGATACTGACCTTGTGCGTATGTGATTCTTCTGTCTTTTATCCAAACTCTAGGCCTTACTTTGTAAGCATATACAAGGCTTAATTGGATGCCTCTCTGGTATCTATAGGTGTACTGAATTTCTTCGCTCGATACTTTGTAGAACTAGCATTAAATACGGTTATATCTTATTTCATAGACCTGATTATCCATTCGTATGACTTTACTGCATCTATGTAGGTCATACTACACCATAATACTTACTTCAATTTATCGTTACTTAGGTATGCTACCAAACTCCTGGTTACTTTTGTTACTTATCCTTTAGGTATAAATCTCAGTCCTTTAATGCTCATTCATTCCCATTTGTCTTAAGAATGATGGCCTAAGCTCATGTCATACCTTGTAACTTTTGCCCATCAATTATTGATTTGCCTTAATATTGATCTACAATATATCGCTGATAACTTGAAACATCTTACGTAATATTTTGCCATTAGGACTTACGTTACATTGAGGAATATTTGAAGTGATTTCTATAATCGTATTTCATAGTATCTCAATGTGATTCACTTTATGGGGGTATTATAATCTCGTGCCACCCGTGAAATCTTTTCTCCTTTTTTTTTAAATCATTATTCAAACGAAGGCCCAAACGTCATCCTTTATCTGTCACAATTACACTCTCATTTTATTACCAGGTCAGCATTCCATTTCTTCTAAATGCTACTAGTCTTAAATTCTTTGAGCTCATTCAGGCTATACTGAGCTTTATATAATTTATAAGACCCATCATCTCTCTCTCATTTTCGTGGGCTTAATCCCAAGGGCTTACCCATTCTTACTTTCTCACTAGCCCTTTCTTATCCTTACTCCTGTCTTCTTACGACCTTGTCGCTCTACCATACTTTAGCTTGCGACCCATACATATCCATTTATACTACTCGCAGCCTTCCTTCAACTTTCGTGCACCATAGATTTTCTTATGTTATTCTAGAACATCAAGCGAGACATCACATTGTCTCTAACTATTCTTTATTCTCTTAATTAGACCTCTCGATACCTATAAACCATAGGCTGGAAGATAAGCCACTGACGACGCTGTTATCATTCCTAGATACTGAATCCCAGCACTTCTATCCTTTTGTTCGAAGTATGGACTATTCACAACCTTCTGCATTTGAGTATTTCGTACGTTGTATCGTATCTTCTACCTTTTTCATGACCTCCCTTCCACATAATTATAATTCATATTCAAAACTAGAAGCTCTATTATAATTCTTGTACCTCTGGTGTATACATAATCTGGTGAGAGCTTCATACTGACTTCTTATAAGGCTAGTACTTTTCTGATAGGCTTTATCGTAGAGTCGTTATAGAATATGGCTATTGTATTGTCTTTCCTATATCTCTAATATTAAGAGTGATTCTGCAATATTCTCAATCACGATGTCCATAATTTTTTCTGGGTCCAATCAAATTCCTGGTTTACTTAGTTAATGTAACTCTTTAGTTTCCACTTCCTTCTGACCAGCCTTTATGTAGGCTTAAGCTATACTTCGATCTGTGGCTCATGGCATTTAGTTATTACATTAGCCTTTCATGGAAGCTATGGAAAACTACGATACAATCTTCTAATGATTTAATCCTTTGTCTATGATCTGGACCCAATTCCTTCTTTAACTTATACCGGAGTCTTCTACGGCTGATCATCAATCGAATAATTCCTTTTGTTCCATCTCGGCTTTCTTCAAACGTAAGCTATTGCTTTTCCTGGTCTTTTTTACCCTTTTCGCGTGCATACTTAGCATATCCATGTTCCCACGCGTGCCAAAATTTTTGTGCAACTCATATGGTTTTGGATATTACTTTTGGTTTTGCTACCCGCTCATTAGCCATGGTAGGGGCCATTTTCTTAGGGAGTGCATACAATGTTATTTTGAGATTGTTGTCACACGATCATTTCCTCTTTAGGTCGTTGTTCTTAGGTTGAAGCCTTCTTCCTTATTTTCTCAGCTAGTATTTCATCGTACTACTTAGGGAAGACCCTCTGACTCTTGTAAAGCTGCAAGATTATTACGCCGTACACTCGAAATGGTATTTCGACTATCTTCCCATTCTTTTATTTCTGTAATATTCATACGGTACCTTTTTAACTTCCCCAACTCTTATATGAATATATTTCAAGTATTACAATGTCATAACTACAATACTGAATTCCCCATGTTGGGGTTCCCTACGTTATCTTGCATTGATCTGTTGATTTGTCTGTAACCACCTGTCTAGCCATAACTAGGCTCTTCCTGAACCAACTTCTAATTACTCGTTGGCCCATTCTCATGTTAAGATTCCGCGTAATATTTCTTGGGTTATTCCTTTTGTCTTAACTTACCTCTCGCACTGGCTCCTTATTTATCAAAAACATCCCGGGCCGGAACCCTTACTTCCTCTCCTTGACGTCGTGCTTGCATAATGTTCTGGAATCATAGCATATATGTAGGCTTTGAATAATAGCAATCTCATCTCTTTTTCATTTTTTTGTTTGTATTATTCCTTTACCATTCCATAATTACTAGAACCACTCGGTTCTGACTTAATGCCACATCACTCCATATTCCCCCCTTTAGAGGAGTTCTAAGAGCTGAAGCCACGAGGATCTACCTATAGATGTTTTACCTCTTCATCTTGTGGCGTCATTTCACAACATTAATGATCCTTACTCGCCTTGTGTCAATCCTTTTATACCAAGGATAACAAATTCCCTTACTCGCGATGGTGACACTTAGCGCAACTGACACATACAGTCCCTTAAGCTTAACTTTACTCACATTGCTTGCTTTAGAGAAGTGTCTTCCTGAATAACCATTCTCTGAATTTCTCATGAATCTTATTCTGTTGTCCATTTATTATCGCCAGAACGAAATCTGAAACTCTAATGATGCCGACTATTATCCAATCACTCAATCCCTAATTCATGTTTAGTTTATCTTGTTCACCAATCTTACGAGTTTCTATTATTCTGGGGTCTAACTTTTCCTTTTGGTAATCACGTCAGAGTTGCGAACTTATTTCTCGGAATGAGGATATGACTTTATGGCCTATATTCTTTTGCTGTCTCAAGGCCTGTCACCTCTCATTTTTTTTTCCTTCACTTGACTATAGATTATGTAATACTGTTATCGTTTGATCTACCATTTATCATCAATGTATCACATCTTACTCATATTGCCTTCTTATCTCTCTTCTTATTCCCTGCTGATATTTCTGCCTATCCCTTTCTTTTGAAAACTTCAACAAGACATTCTTTTGCTTTTAGCTTCCTTTGCTTCATTCATTGGCTCGTCGGTTTGCTCAATATTCTCGCTCTACTAGGACGGTAGCCACACTTGTTACATCCCGTACCTTAGCATTAGAATGCACTTTTTTTTAAGAAATAGAAAGGAGTAGTGGCGTGCAAGAAAAGTTGATATTTGTTAAGGGTCACCATCAGTATAGCGTCATTGCTACTTAATCTACTTATAAAAAAAGAATAAAATAAAACGGATTGAATCAGCTAGGTAGCAGTAGGACATTATAAAATGGGTTTTAAGATTCCAAACAACACCGTTTCAGTGAACGAGATATAATATCAAGTTTATAGAGTAGAGTAGCTCAAACAAACATTTCTTTATTTGATTCTTTTCCAAAAGTAGATATAATATCAAGTTTTAGAGAAAAAGAAGGAATTACAGAGCTGCACAATTATCCATATTCCTATGATATTAGGGTGGTAATAAATTAATGTTATCTTTATTGACAATGGCCAATGAAAGAGGTAGGAATACATTCCTTAGCTATGACATAAATAAAATCTAAATTTGATCTATACCAAGAGTTTGATAAGCCAATATGGTTTAGGAAAACTTTGACAAGCATAGTACAAAATTAATTTAATGAGCGTACTTGCATAAAATGATATATCTATATTTCGGCAAGTACAATTAACTACAAAAAAAAGAAGAGAAGGTTATCTTTTTACTATTTTAAAAATTATACTCTCTATATGAGATTAGGAGAATTATAGGTTGAGAAAAAATGTATATATATATATATATATATATAAAAATTTACATTGGTGTTTAATGAAATAATAGTGTATGTATTTATTTTGTATAGTACCACATGACTCGATAGTAAAGTATATGATAGTAAGATGTATAAAGTGTATTAAAAGTAATATTATTTTAAGTAAATTGAGATAATTCTTAATGGTTATTGGTTAATTACCGGGTAACGGGACACTACCTAATTACCTAATAAGTAAATAAAGATTAACACATCCCCACCCCGCCCCCACGTGGCATCAAGCCACTAACCAAATATATGACTCTTAAGTCATATTAGATTAGGTGTCTGATGTGTGGCTAGAATTCATGGTTTAACACGTTATATGCCTTACATTTTATGTGCGTTAATGATAAAAATACATTTTGTATGTGCATATTGGAGTCTATTTCATGTGTAGGTGAATTGGAGATGGAAGCCGATCTAAAAGGATGCAAATACGTCAAAAAATACGATCAAGAGTCGAAAAGGGAACACCCGGGCGTTTGGCCCCTAAAGCCAGGCTGACCCTGGCGTTAGTGGGGCGTTTGGTCCCTAACGACAGGCCTGCCCTGGCTTTAAGGGGGCGTTTGGGCCCAAATGCCTGGGTCCCGATGTCCAGTCAATTCCGAGTTTTGAAGAGTTTAAGCGTTTCCCGGTTGGAATAGAAGTCTCCTACATGTTTAGGGTTTGTCCTAGACATATAAATAGACCCCAAATCACAACTTGAAGGGGGATCAGAGGGAGGAAGCCATTGAAGAGAAGTAAAACATCGATTTGTACAGCTTTTATTCATTACTTTGTAGTTTAATTATGCAAGTTATTTTGGATTTGATTCTTATGAATATGTTTAGCTAATTTCTTTAATCTAGGGTTTTGGTAGAACTCGTTGGTGGATGAACTTATTGTGTTATTAATATAGTTCTGATTGGTTGATTAGTCTCTATTTGTTCAACTACATTCTTGTTATAGTTAATTGAATGGCCATCTATTAGCTGTTCCTATTTATTATGTATCTACTTGAGAGAGAGTGCATATTTAGGTAGTTGTTTGAACAACACCACTCCCAGAGTATAGACGAAAGTCATAACCGAGGGTTTAGAGGTTGGATTAGAGATAACGATACCTCGGGTGCAATCTAAAGTGAACTGTAATGCAATCTAGCTAGCGTAACTTGAGAGAGTGCGTCTAGTAAATTATCATAATTACTTGAGAGAGATTTATGGTAGATAGAGTGTTCATGATTGATAGAGACAACTAATTAAACTATAAGAAGTATCCGAGAAGGAAGTTCACCGACGGGGGAAACCATAACTTTAGACCTTTATTACAATTGTTTACATTTTATTGTAGTTAATTTTTAGTTTTAATATTTTTCATTCAGTTGTAGTAGTTTAAACAATACCAAATGACAGTTTAGTATTCTGACAGCTTGCTTGATACGTTAACTTCCTGTGGGATCGACTCTGGGCTTAATACCCGGATTATATTTGTAATACCCGTTTAATCTTTTATTAGACATAGTTGAGCGTGATCAGTGTCACAGTCCTTTTCGTGTGACTATTTGATAAGTTATATCTTGTCCCTCAACTCGCTAGCCAGGAGGCTTTAGAGATTCTTATTTGGCATGCCTTTCAACAAAGTGCTCCTGTTAAAGAGTTTGAAGAACTCTCAAATTGTGTAGTAGATTATGCTAAAGGCTTACCCTTAGCTCTGGAGGTCGTGGATTGTTTTCTATATAAAGGAGGCATGGAAGAGCTAAGAAGTGGATTACATATATTCAAAAGATCTTCGAAATGGAAAAAATGCTAAGCTACTAAGTTTAAGTCTAGATGCATTGGCCAGCAATTACAATAACGTATTTCTTCATATTGCATGTTTCTTTAGAAGTAGAAGGATATATGATAATAACAGTAGTGGATAGATTAGGCTTCAAGTCAGAGATTGGAATAGACATCCTTGCTAAAAGATCACTTTTATATATCTCAAAAAGAATGACTGAAATGCATGATTCAGTAGCACAAATGGGTCAGCATGTGGCACGTGATGCTGAGCAAGGCAAGTCGTGGAGCTGTAATAGTTTCCTATGGCCACAGAAAGATATTAAGACTGTTTTATCCGCAAGTCAGGTATGTTAAGGTTAAGTCCTTCTTTCATTTTGGTATGATTTCGTAATTATACGAGTTTGATAATGAAGCATAAAGAAAAATTCATATCCCTAAATTTACGTATATTTTGCTAGTCTCGCAAGTTACGTATATTTTTCTAGTTTTGTAAGTTACAATATTCTCTTTATCGAGACTTCATATTCATTTGGGTATTTCCTTCTTCCCGTCAAGAGAGCAGAGAGTCTATATATATAGTATTACAGTATTTTCATTACCATCGAGCTATAATCGATGGCCAGGCCCCTATTGGTCCACCTCTGATCATATGGTAAGTTATATATCGAACCTACTTGTGATGACCCAAAAGGTCATCTTGTGTAATTTAGCAGAAACTGCATTTCGAGGCTCCGAAGGACCTCGATATACGTGCGTAGCCCAGGCGTGTAGCCGGGAAGCTTTTATGTGAAAACTTGATGAAAAGTCTATTTCATAATGATTAATTGATTAAAGTTGAATTTGGTCAACATTTTTGGTAAACGGACCCAGACACGTGATTGACGATCCCGGAGGGTCCATAGAAAAATATGGGACTTGGGCGTATGCCCGGAATCAAATTCCGAGGTCCCATGCCCGAGAAATGAATTTTTAAAGAAAATTATTTTCATAAAATAATAAAGACTTTTGAAAATGATAATTAACGTGAAAATCGTGTTGCCGGGCCCGTATTATGGTTCCGGAGCCCGGAACAGGTTGAATATATGTTATGTGAGTTATATGTGAAATTTGGTGTAAAACAGACCTGAAATGTCGAGTTGCGGATCAAAATCGGAATAATTAAGCCTTATGAAGTTTTGAGAAAATTCTAGGAGATTTGAGGTTTAATTCCTTGTTTTTGAGGATATTTTGGTGATTTAAATGCTTGAATAAGTCCGTAGGATGATTTGGGAGTCGTGTGTGTTTTTGGTTTGGAGACCCGAGGGCTCGGGTGAGTTTCGGGTAGTTAACGGAGTGCTAAAGGTTAGAAAAATCTGGTGTTTTAAGCTGGTTACTAGTGTCAGGTACATTGCTCTATGCGATCGTATAGGTCCTTCTGCGATCGCATATGCTTAATTGAGGGGCGGGGGGGGTAGTTTGGTTGCACTATGCGATCGCATTCTATTCTCCGCGATCGCATAGTGTACCAGTGGACCTGGGTAGGGGCTGGGTGATCCTTCTCTGCGGTCGCACCTTTTACTCCGCGATCGCAGAGGTCTGTGGACTGGTATTCTGCGATCGCAGCCTTCCTCCTGCGGTCGCATAGTAGTAGGTCCTTAAGCTCTGCGATCGCAGCCCTTCTTCCGCGGTCGCAGAGAACAAAATAGCCCAGCCATTTTAAAAGCCCCAAAACAGAAATATTACGGGATTTCTTCCATATTTCATCACTCTTCTTCCTCCCCACTCTCCTTAAGCGAAATTTGAAGACCACCATCACCATAGCTCCAAAGGTAAGTGTTCTTAACATCATTTCCTCTCACTTTCATCAACTAATCACTAGAATCTAGGCCTAAAATCATGAAAACAAAGTAGAAATTAGGGGGTTTGGGTAGAGTTAGAGTTTATGGGGTTTTGGGTAATTCAACCTCAATTTGGGGTCAGATTTCAAAATAAATCATATATTTGAACTCGTGGGGGTATGGGTGATCGGGTTTTGGTCCGAGCCTCGTGTTAGGACCAAGCGAGCCCGGGGTCGGGTTTTGGTATTTTTGGAAGAATGCTTGGAAATGGGTAATTAGGCTATGGAATTTATTTATTGAGTCATTATTGATATACTTGAGTTAATTATGTCTAGATAATACCATTCCGGAGTTGAATTCTAAAGGAAAGGCGGTGTTAGAGGGTTGATTGCTATATTTTGGACCCGAGGTAAGTGTTTGGTCTAACCTTAGCTTGAGGGAATAGAAGTTGAGTCTTATTTGCTACTTGCTAATTGTAGAGTACGATGTATAGGCATGGTGACGAGTATCTATACATTGGTGTCTAGCATGAACGTGAGTCTTATTATTGAAAATATTCCGATTTTGTTGTAACTTCCATGCTTAATTGATTTCTATATGTTGTAAAGAGCATGTGAAGGGAATTTTGATCTTTAAACTTCGAGGAGCATTGGCTCAAATTGTAACAAGAATGGTGAAGATATATGAGATAATTAAATCCTTTAGAGCATTGGCGCAAATTATAACACGAATGGTGAAGATATACGAGATAGTTGAATCCTTTGGAGCATTGACTCAAGTAATAGAGTAAACTATGAAATGAAAGTGAAATAAAGAGAAAGAGTTACTAAAATATACCTTCGCTGGGTCATTGTTGCTTTAGTGATTATCTCCCTTGCTGGAATGTTGAGATTACTGTTATTGTTCCCTTGCCGGGATTTAATTATTTAATTGATGTTCCCTTGCTAGGATTTAATTGTTTAATTGATGTTCCATTGCCGGGATTTCTATTTTTATTCTGTTTACTCCCTTGCCCTTGTTTGTGATTGCTGTTTGGGTGAGGAAGAGTGTTAAAGCACGAAGGGTGATGTCGTGCGTTGTTTGATATTGTCAGGAAAGAGTGTAAAGAACGAAGGGTGATGCTGTGTCGTACGATGTACCATTCCGTACCGATATTCATTGATTATACTGTGAGGAAAGAGAATAAAAACACGAAGGGTGATGTCGTGCCATGATTTACATTGATTACATTATACATTACATAGTGAGGACGAGAGTAAAATCACGAAGGGTGAAGTCGTGCCATGATTTACATTGATTACATTATACATTGCATAGTGAGGACGAGAGTAAAATCACGAAGGGTGAAGTCGTGCCATGATTTACATTGATTACATTATACATTGCATAGTGAGGACGAGAGTAAAAGCACGAAGGCTGATGTCGTGCAAGCTTGTGATTTCTGGTCCTTAATGATATTCGGGCCTTGTTGTTCCTTTCCTTGTTTAAGATTTCTTATATGAAACAGTTATCTCCCCACAACATGTTCCCCTTCCCTTATTGATGGATTACTTCCTGTATTTCTTTTCCATTGTTTATATATATATATATATATTCGAATTTCACAGGTTTACTTGGTAGTCTGGTTCTAGCCTCGTCACTACTTCGCCGAGGTTAGGCTAGGCACTTACCAGTACATGGGGTCGGTTGTAATGATGCTACACCTGCACTTCTTTATGTTGTGCAGATTACGCAGCCGGACCGGAGGACATCATTAGTGAAAGTGTCTTCCAGCTCATCCTAGAGGCTTCAAGGTATACCCGCTGGCGTTCGTGGGCCTTGGCGTCTCTTCCATCCTTTTGTCTTCACTTTATTCTTGTTTTTTTTCCCTAGTTTCAGAGACATCTATGTATTCTCTTTTCAGACTTGTATTTAGCACTCTTATAAGACAGTTCGTGAGTTTCTGACTCCCGGTTTTGGGAAAATTTACGCGTTGTTGTATTATGTTGTCCTTATTTAGCTTGAAACCATATTTATTTCTGCTTTTAAATTGTGAACCATTTAGTTTATCCTATTAAATTGATGTTGATATGCTAGTTTATGTATACACATTGGCTTGTCTAGCGGGTTCAACGTTAGAAACCATCACGGCCCGATGGTGGGATTTCGGGGCGTGACAAGTTGGTATCAGAGCACTAGGTTTCTTAGGTCTCACAACTCACGGACAACTTGGTAGAGTCTGAGGGATCGGTATGGAGACGTCTGTATTTATCCCCCAGAGGCTGCAACGTTAGGTTGAATCCACATTTCTTTTCATATATGTCGTGCGATATGAATTCTTAGTACTGATTAAGTTTCTATTATATTCTCTCGCAGATGGCGAGGACGCGTGCTTCCCTTGGTTTCGCTCAGCAGCCCGACACTCCTGCTATAGCTCCTACAAGGGGTCGAGGTCGAGGACGAGGTCGTGCTAGAGGCCGAGGCCGGAGCCGGGCTCAGCCTAGGGCAGCAGCCCCAGTGGAGGACCCTCAGGTCGAGTCTGACGAGGAGGTCCCAGTTCCGGCAGTCCCAGTTGGACCAGATCAGGTCCCAGAGGGGTTCATAACTACCCTAGTGCTTCAGGACGTTCTTGTCCGTCTAGTCGGACTCATGGAGAGTGTAGCACATGAGGGGTCTTCTTCCTACTGCACCAGCCGTCTCTCAGGCTGGGGGAGGTGCCCAGACTCCTGCCACTTGCACGCCAGAGCAGCTAGCTCCACCGTTTTAGACTCCGGCACCTCAGCCAGCCGGGGTAGCTCAGATGGGTATTACAACATCGGTAGAAGAGGGAGCATCTATGTCAGCATATGCTTTGTGGAGACTGGACAGGTTCACTAAGTTATTCACTGCTACTTTTACTGGTTCACCATCAGAGGACCCCCCGTATTATTTGGACAGCTGCCATGAGGTTCTTCAGAACATGGGCATAGTGGAGTCCAACTGAGTTGACTTCGCTACTTTTCGGTTATCTGGCGCAGCCAAGAGTTGGTGGAGAGACTATTGCTTAGCCAGACCAGCTGGATCTACACCTTTGACTTGGACTCAGTTCTCAGAGGTATTTCTGGGGAAGTTCCTTCCCATTACTCAGAGAGGACCTTCAGAGGCAGTTTGAGCGTCTCCAGCAGGGATCCATATCAGTCACTCAGTACGAGACCAGGTTCATCACTCTAGCCCGACATGCTCTTATGATACTTCCCACTGATCGGGAGAGGGTTCGGAGATTTATTGAGGGATTGGCCCCGCCTATCAGACTTCAGATGGCTAGAGAGTCAGGTACCGATATATCGTTCCAGGATGCGGCCACTGTAGCCAGGAGGATTAAGATGATTATGTCACAGGGTGGTGGTCAGGGGGCTGACAAGAGGCCCCGTCATTTCGGTCGTTTCAGTGGAGCCTCATCTGGGGGCAGGGATTCTTCAGGCAGAGGTCATCCTCCCAGACCCTTCCAGTCAGCTCTCCAGGTATCCCATGGTACTTTAGGTGGTCGTGGTTATCAGACGCACTATTCTGATAAGCAGCCTTACAGTGCACCACCAGTTCCCATCAATGCACCGCCGCATCAGTGTTTCCGAGGTGGTCATTCAGGTCGATAGGGTCAGAATCATTTCCCTCAGCAGTCGAGGTCTTGTTACACTTGTGGCGATCCCGGTCACCTTGCCATATTTTGCCCTCGAGCACCAGGTAGTTCGCAGCATCAGGGTTCTCGTGCTATGGTACAGGCACCAGGAGTTCCAAAGCCTGCCCAACTAGCTAGAGGTGGGGGTATAGATGCTAGAGGTGGAGGTGGAGGTCATAGGGGTGGAGCTCCGGCCGCCAGAGGTGGAGGCCAGCCAGCAGCCGACCATCCCAGAGATGTGGTTCAGGGTGGTGGGGCCCAACCCCGATGTTATGCTCTTCCAGCCAAACCAGAGGCTGAGTCTTCAGATGGAGTCATTACAGGTACTATTCGGGTCTGTGACAGAGATGTTTCAGTGCTATTTGATCCAGGGTCTACGTATTCGTACGTGTCCTCTTATTTTTCACCGTACCTGGTCATGCCTAGTGATCCACTGAGTATTCCTGTTTATGTATCTACACCGGTGGGTGATTCTATCGTGGTCGATCGAGTCCATCTTTCTTGTGTTGTGGCGATTGGGGGTCTTGAGACCCGTGTTTATTTGTTGCTTTTAGGTATGGTCGACTTGTATGTTATATTGGGGATGGACTGGTTATCCCCATATCATGCTATCTTGGATTATCATGCCAAGACGGTGACCTTAGCCTTACCGAATTTGCCCCGTTTGGAGTGGAAAGGAACTCCTGGTCATTCTACCCGCAGTGTTATTTCGTACGTGCAGGCTCGGCGTATGGTCGAGAAGGGGTGTTTGGCTTATTTGGCTTATGTGAGCGATTCCAACGTTGGGGTTCCCTCTATTGATTCGGTGCCCGTGGTTCATGAGTTTCCTGAGGTCTTCCCTTCAGACCTGCCGGGGATGCCACCCGACAAGGACATTGATTTCTGCATTGATCTGACTCCGGGCACCCAGCCCATTTCTATTCCGCCGTATCGCATGGCCCCGCCAGAGTTGAAAGAGTTGAAGGAACAATTGCAGGATTTGCTTGGGAAGGGTTTCATTAGGCCCAACATTTCTCCTTGGGGTGCTCCAGTGTTGTTTGTGAAGAAAAAGGATGGTTCGATGAGGATGTGCATTGATTACCGGCAATTGAACAAGGTTACAATCAAGAATAAGTATCCACTACCGAGGATTGATGATTTTTTCGATCAGCTTCAGGGTGCCAAGGTATTTTCAAAGATAGACTTGAAATTCGGCTACCATCAGTTGAGGATTAGGGCATTCGATGTCCCTAAGACAACTTTCCGCACTCGGTACGGGCATTACGAGTTTTTGGTCATGTCATTTGGGTTGACAAATGCCCCAGCAATTTTATGGACTTGATGAACCGAGTGTTCAGGCCTTATTTGGACTCGTTCGTGATAGTCTTCATTGATGATATATTGATATACTCCCGTAGCCATGAGGAGCACGAGCAGCATCTCAAAGTGGTTCTTCAGACTCTAAAGGACAGTCAGCTATATGCAAAAATATTGAAGTGTGAGTTCTGGTTGAGTTCAATTGCATTCCTGGGTCATGCCATATCATCAGAGGGTATTCAGGTTGACTCGAAGAATATTGAGGCGGTAAAGAACTGCCCTAGACCAGCATCAGCTACAGAGATTCGGAGTTTCTTGGGATCGGCAAGCTACTATCGTCGGTTCGTGGAGGGGTTCTCATCTATTGCAGCCCCGATGACGAGGTTGACCCAGAAGGGTGCCTAGTTCATATGGTCGGACGAGTGTGAGGCGATCTTTCATAGGCTCAAGACAGCTCTGACTACGGCACCGATATTGGTTTTGCCCAAAGATTCAGGGCCTTACACAGTCTATTGCGATGCCTCCCGTATTTGGCTTAGTGCAGTGTTGATGCAGGATGGAAAGGTCATTGCTTATGCTTCGAGGCAGTTGAAGATTCATGAGAAGAACTATCCAGTGCATGATTTGGAGTTGGCAGCCATTGTCCACGCATTGAAGATTTGGAGGCACTATCTGTATGGCGTGGCGTGTGAGGTGTTCACGGATCATAAGAGTCTTCTGTACTTGTTCAAGCAAAAGGAGTTGAATTGAGGCAGGGGAGGTGGTTGGAGTTGTTGAAGGATTACGATATTACCATCTTATATCATCCGGGGAAGGCCAATGTGGTGGCCGATGCTTTGAGTAGGAAGTCAACTAGTATGGGCAGTCTTGCTTTTATTCCGGTCAGTCAGAGGCCGCTTGCTTTGGATGTTCAGGATTTGGCCAATCGATTTGTGAGGTTGGATATTTCTGAGCCTAGTCGAGTGTTGGCTTGTACAGTCACTCGTTCTTCATTATTGGAGCGTATCCGTGATCGGCAATTTGATGATCCCCATTTTTGTGTCCTTAGAGATACGTTGCAGCGCGGAGGCGCCAAGCAGGTGACCTTAGATAATGATGGTGTTTTGAGATTGCAGGGGCGGGTTTGTGTGCCCAATGTTGATGGGATTCGAGAGTTGATTTTAGAGGAGGCCCATAGTTCCCAGTACTCTATTCATCCGGGCGCCGCGAAGATGTATCAGGATTTGCGGCAGCATTATTGGTGGCGTAAAATGAAGAAGGATATTAGGATATTGTGGCACATGTGGCACGGTTCTTGAATTGTCAACAGGTTAAGTATGAGCATCAGAGGCCTGGTGGTTTATTTAAGAGGATTGAGCTTCCCGAGTGGAAGTGGGAGAGGATCACTATGGACTTCGTTACTGGACTTCCGTTGACCCGGAAGAAGTTCGATGCAGTTTGGGTCATTGTTGATAGGCTGACCAAGTCAGCACATTTCATTCCTGTGGCAGTCTCCTATTCATCCGAGAGGTTAGCTGAGATCTATATCCGGGAGATTGTTCGCCTTCATGGTGTGCCGGTATCTATCATTTCGGACTGGGGTGTGCAGTTTACCTCGCGTTTCTGGAGGGTAGTTCAGCGAGAGTTAGGCACCCAGGTTGAGTTGAGTACAACATTTCATCCTCAGACGGATGGACAACTCGAGTGGACTATTAAGATATTGGAGGATATGCTCCGAGATTGTGTTATTGACTTTGGAGGATCATGGGATCAGTTCTTGCCTTTAGCAGAGTTTGCCTACAACAACAACTATCAGTTGAGCATTCATATGGCTCCGTACGAGGCGTTGTATGGTAGACGGTGTCGGTCTCCTGTCGGATGGTTTGAGCCGGGAGAGGCTAGATTATTGGGTTCTGAGTTAGTCTAGGATGCCTTGGACAAGGTGAAGATCATTCAGGATAGACTTCGTCCAACTCAGTCCAGGAAGAAGAGTTATGCGGATCGCATGTTTCGAGATTTGGCATTTATGATAGGCGACCGGGTATTTCTTCGGGTGTCGCCCATGAAGGGCGTGATGAGGTTCGGAAAGAAGGGCAAGTTGAGCCCTAGGTACATTGGTACATTTGAGATACTGGACAAGGTAGGGGAGGTGGCCTACAGACTTGCCTTGCCACCTAGTTTGTCAGTCGTGCATCCAGTATTTCACGTGCCTATGCTCCGGAGGTATGTTGCGGACCCATATCATGTACTTGACTTCAGTGGTGTCCAGTTGGACAAGGATCTGTCTTATGAGGAGGAGCCGGTAGCCATATTAGATCGACAAGTGCGACAGTTGAGATCGAAGAGTTATCCTTCGGTTCGTGTTCAGTGGAGAGGTCAGCCTGTTGAGGCAGCTACTTGGGAGTCCGAGCCCGATATGCGGAGCCGTTATCCCCACCTTTTCCCCAATTCAGGTACTTTTCTATGTTCGTTCGAGGCCGAACGGTTGTTTTAGAGGTGGAGATTGTGATGACCCAAAAGGTCATCTTGTGTAATTTAGCAGAAATTGTGTTTTGAGGCCTCGAAGGCCTCCGTTAATCTCACCTCGATATGCGTGTGTAGCCCGGGAGTGTAGCCAGGAAGCTTTTATGTGAAAAATTGATGAAAAGTTGATTTCATAATGATTAATTGATTAAAGTTGACTTTGGTCAATATTTTTTGTAAACGGACCCGGACCCGTGATTTGACGGTCTCGGAGGATCCGTAGAAAAATATGGGATTTAGGTGTATGCCCGGAATCGAATTCCGAGGTCCCAATCCCGAGAAATGAATTTTTAAAGAAAATTGTTTTCTGAAAATAATAGAGACTTTTGAAAAAGATAATTAATGTGAAAAACGTGTTGCCGGGATCGTCTTATGGTTCCGGATCCCGGAACAGGTTGAATATATGTTATGTGAGTTATTTGTGAAATTTGGTGTAAAACAGACTTGAAATGTCGAGTTTCGGATCAAAATCAGAATAATTAAGCCTTATGAAGTTTTGAGAAAATTCTAGGAGATTTGAGGTTTAATTCCTTGTTTTTGAGGATATTTTGGTGATTTAAATGCTTGAATAAGTCCGTAGGATGATTTGGAAGTCGTGTGTGTTTTTGGTTTGGAGACCTGAGGGCACGGGTGAGTTTCGAGTAGTTAACGGAGTGCTAAAGGTTAGAAAAATCTGGTGTTTTAAGCTGGTTACTGGTGTCAGGTACATTGCTCTATGCGATCGCATAGGTCCTTCTGCGATCGCATAGTCTTGATAGAGGGGGGGGGGGGTAGTTTGGTTGCACTATGTGATTGCATTCTATTCTCCGCGATCGCATAGTGTACCAGTGGACCTGGGTGGGGGCTGGGTGATCCTTCTCTTCGGTCGCACCTTTTACTCCACGATCGCAGAGGTCTATGGACTGGTCTTCTGCGATCGCAGCCTTCCTCCTGCAGTCGCATAGTAGTAGGTCCTTAAGCTCTGCGATCGCAATCCTTCTTCCCCGATCGCAGAGAACAAAATAGCCCAGCCATTTTAAAAGCCCCAAAACAGAAACATTACGGGATTTCTTCCATATTTCACCACTCTTCTTCCTCCCGACTCTCCTTAGGCGATATTTATGGGATTTTGGGTAATTCAAACTCAATTTGGGGTCGGATTTCAAAATAAATCATATATTTGAACTTGTGGGGGTATGGGTGATCAGGTTTTAGTCCGAGCCTCGTGTTTGGACCAAGAGGGCCCGGGTTCGGATTTTGGTATTTTAGGAAGAATGCTTGAAAATGGGTAATTAGGTTATGGAATTGATTTATTGAGTCATTATTGATATAATTGAGTTAATTATGTCTAGATAATACCATTCCGGAGTTTAATTCTAAAGAAAAGGAGGTGTTAGAGGGTTGATTACTATATGTTGGACCCGAGGTAAGTGTTTGGTCTAACCTTAGCTTGAGAGAATAGGAGTTGAGTCTTATTTGCTACTTGCTAATTGTAGAGTACGATGTATAGGCATGGTGACGAGTATCTATACATTGGTGTCTAGCATGAACATGAGTCTTATTATTGAAAATATTCCGATTTTGTTGTAACTTCCATGCTTAATTGATGATTTCTATATGTTGTAAAGAGCATGTGAAGGGAATTGTGATCTTTAAACTTCGAGGAGCATTGGCTCAAGTAATAGAGTAAACTATGAAATGAAAGTGAAAGAAATAGAAAGAGTTACTAAAATATACCCTCACTGGGTCATTGTTGTTTAGTGATTATCTCCCTTGCTGAGATGTTGAGATTACTGTTATTGTTACCTTGCCGGGATTTAATTGTTTAATTGATGTTCCCTTGTCGGGATTTAATTTTTTAATTGATGTTCCCTTGCCGGGATTTTTATTTTTATTCTGTTTACTCCCTTGCCCTTGTTTGTGATTGTTGTTTGGGTGAGGAAGAGTGTTAAAACACGAAGGGTGATGTCGTGCACAGTTTGCTATTGTAAGGAAGAGTGTTAAAGCACAAAGGGTGATGTCGTGCATTGTTTGATATTGTCTCCCTTGTTGGGATGTTTAGATTACTGTTATTGTTCCCTTTCTAGGATTCCTATTTCTATTATGTTTACTCCCTTGCCCGTTGTTTGTGATTGTTGTTTGGATGAGGAAGAGTGTTAAAGCATGAAGGGTGATGTCGTGCGTTGTTTGATATTGCCAGGAAAGAGTGTAAAGCACGAAGGGTGATGCTGTGTCGTACGATGTACCATTCCGTACCGATATTCATTGATTATACTGTGAGGAAAGAGAGTAAAAACACGAAGGGTGATGTCGTGCCATGATTTACATTGATTACATTATACATTGCATAGTGAGTACGAGAGTAAAATCACGAAGGATGATGTCGTGCAAGCTTGTGATTTCTGGTCCTTAATGATATTCGGGCCTTGATGTTCCTTTCCTTCTTTAAGATTTCTTATATGAAACTGTTATCTCCCCACAACATGTTCCCCTTCCCTTATTGATGGATTACTTCCTGTATTTCTTTTCCGTTGTTTATAGATATATATTCGAATTGCACAGGTTTACTTGGTAGTCTAGTTCTAGCTTCGTCACTACTTCGCCGAGGTTAGGCTAGGCACTTACTTGTACATGGGGTCGGTTGTACTGATGCTACACCTGCACTTCTTTATGTTGTGCAGATTATGCAGCCGGAGCCGGAGGACATCATTAGTGGGAGTGTCTTCCTGCTCATCCTAGAGGCTTCAAGGTATACCCGCTAGCGTTCGTGAGCCTTGGTGTCTCTTCCATCCCTTTGTCTTCACTTCTGTCTTGTTTTTTTTCTCCTAGTTTCAGAGACAGCTATGTATACTCTTTTCATACTTGTATTTAGCACTTTTATAGACAGTTCGTGAGTTTGTGACTCCAGGTTTTTGGAAAATTTACGCGTTGTTGTATTATGTTGTCCTTATTTAGCTTGAAACCATATTTATTTCCGCTGTTAAATTGTGAACCGTTTAGTTTATCCTATTAAATTGATGTTGATATGCTAGTTTATCTATACACGTTGGCTTGTCTAGCGGGTTCAACATTATATGCCATCACGGCCCGATGGTGGGATTTCGGGGCGTGACACTCCTGTGGCCGAGCGCCTTTGTGCGAGCCTAGTTGGTCGAGATACAGAACCTAGTATAGCCGAGCGCCTATGAGCGAGCCTACTACGGCATATAAGTTATATATATATATATATATATATATATATATATATATATATATATATATATATATATATATATATATATATATATGCCGAGCCTTATAAGGCCGGACAACTATTTTACTTACTATATTGAGAGAGTTGAGTCGGTATCAGCAGGTAAGCATATCTTCAGATTATCTTTGACTTCCAGTTGTTTTCAGTTGTTATATTATCAGTTCAGTTCAACTTTCAGTATATTGCCTTACATACTCAGTACATTATTCGTACTGACGCCCTTTTGTTGGGGACGCTGCATTCATGCCTGCAGGTATAGATATTCAGTTTGACGAGCCCTCATAGTAGATGAGATTGGATTCAGCGAAGGATCGGTAAGACTCCACCTCATTCGAAGTGCGACCGAGTCTATGAGTCATCGTGTCGGAGTTTTGCTTCAGAGTTATGGGTAGGTCGGTACCCTGTCCCATTTGATGTCCAATAATCTTAGAGGCTTTGTGGACATAGGTTCAGTTTGTAAAATATGTCAGAGGCCTTGACGGCCTATATATATTCATGTTTTAAGAACGATAGTTTATTAATATAGTGTTGCCCACTTACAGTTATACATTACGAGTTATGACCATGTTGGCCCATGATAGGATTAAGAGGAACGAATGAGTTACAGAGTGGTTCGCTCGGGCCACTACGGCACCGGGTGCCAGCCACGCCTCCCCAGGTTCGGGGCGTGACAACACTAAGGTAATATTTACCCCTTCCAGGATTCTAGTGCCTCTCTTTGTAGTACTCATATCTAGCTGTACTATTTTAGAGTGTCCCATCTAGGTATCTCACAAGGAGATCTATTAGCACCTTTTTAATATCCTTCGCAAATGTCAACTAACGCAAACCATCCATCCATCATTTGGGGTTACTCTAACCCCAGCTGGATCCTGCTATCATGCCCTTCTCTTAAACCATATATGTTAGCTCCCATAGGGCATGACTGAGATAGGTGTGGCCGATTGTACGTACATCTATTACTGTTGAAGGTAATTCAAATTGCTTATATCTCCCTTCCTGAATGGTAAATAATGATAATCTTTATTAACTGGGTACCTCGTAGCCTTCTTCACCTTGCTTCTTTTACTTGCTGAAACTTGTGTCTAACTTCCGATTCCGTTATCCTTTTTATCGTAAGAGTGGATAAGTATTATTTCCTTAAAGCTCCTTATCAAGAACCTTACACCTTTTAGTACACGCATGATATGCTGAAGATATCACATTTACTCATCATAAGCAAGATGAAAAATCGAGTTCCTCTAACTTAACACTTCCACAACTATATCTCTTATCGACCGTCTTTCTGAATATAGGCATCGTGTTATTACGAATAAAATAGAAGTTCGGAATTTGAATTCTTATAAGTGAGATCTACCACACGATCTAGAGAAAGAAGAAAGAGTGACAGTCCTAAATGACCTATAGTCTCCTGCTTATAAGTGTGGTGCACGACACACCCATAAACAAGACTCTACTAGACACGGCTTGTAAAATCCCTAGGACATAACTGCTCTGATACCACTTTGTCACGCCCCGAACCTGGGGAGGCGTGGCTGGAACCCGGAGCCGTGCTGGCCGGAGCGAACCACTCTCTAACTCATGATCATTTGATCCAAAACTATAACATACACAGGTCGAGTTGGCTGAACTCATTCCTTGTGTAACTATCATGGGCCAACATGGCCACGACTCATAATCTACAACTATAAGTGGGCAATACTGTATCAATAAACTATCGTTCTTAAAACACGAATACATATGGACCGTCAAGACCTCTGACATACTGTACAAACTGAACCTCTATCTGCAAAGCCTCTAAGATTATTTAACATCAAACAGGACAGGGCACCAGCTTACCCATATTTCTATAGCAAAACTCTAACACAATGACTCATAGACTCGGCTGCATTCAGAATAAGGTGGAGTCTTACCGATCCTTCGTTGAATGCAAACCTCGTCTACTGAGTATGTAAGGCAATATACTGAAAGCTGAAACTGAACTGATAATATAATAACTGAAAGTAACTGGAAGTCAAAGATAATCTGAAAATATATTCACCTGCTGATACTGACTCATTTCTCTCAATATAATAAGTAAAATAGTTGTCCGACCCTATAAGGATATATATATATATATATATATATATATATATATATATAAAACTTCTTTTCCGTAGTAGGCTCGCTCATAGGTGATCGGCCATACTAGGCTCTGTATCTCGGCCAACTGGTCTCACTCATAGGCGCTCGACCACAGTAGGCTCGGTATATAACTTACCATTTGATCAGAGGTTGCCCAATAAGGACCTGCCCATCGATTATAGCTCGATGGTAATGAAAATACTGTGATACTGTATATATAGACTCTCTACTCTATTGACTGAAAAAGGAAATATTCAAATGAATATGAAGTCCTGATAAAGAGAATATTGTAACTTGCGAGACTAGTAAAATATACGCAAATTCCGGGATATGAATTTCTTTTTATGCTTCGTTATCAAACTTATGTAATGACGAGATCATGCCAAAATAAAGGAAAGGCTTAGCCTTAACATATCTGAATCGATTCTCTTGACAATCCTCTAACACAAATTAATTGCGACAAAACACAAAACAAGTTATATAAAAAGCTCGAAGCAATCACATTGTTATGCAAAGAAAATCTTGGCTGAAACCATTCCTTAAGAATTTGGCAACAACGTTGCTATTTGGAAAGTGAATTAATGTTGCTAGATATTAATTAGGAAGTTTGTGTCGTAGTAACAATGTTGCTATTAGGAACTTAGCAACAGTGTTTGTGTCGTATCCAGCAATGTTGCTATTTGGATTTGAATTGTAAAATTTCCATGAGCTTTGTTGAAACTCTCCTAATGAAACTCTCTTAAGAGACTAGAAAATGACTTGAATTACGAAGTAATCTTTACTCTTAGGTAGGCCCACATTTCCAAGGCTTTGGTGTCACATAAATCATTTAAATGTGCCACCTCCCAACCTCTTTATGAGTCATTAAAAGTTAAAGGGGTGTTGCCACGTTAATGGGGTTTAAACATTATTCAAAATCATCATAAATTTCCACTAATTTCTTGATTAATTAAATAATCTCTCACTATTCAATAATTAACCAATTACTCATGTAATTAAGAATTATCTCAAATTATTTAAAATACTACTCACTTTTAACACACTTTATGTACCCGACTATCATGGTCAAGGGTAACTTGTGTGGCACTAGTCTATAAACACTGAGTATTATGGCTCGGATCGTATTATATCCCCAAATTGACCACCTTCGACGAAACTCATTTATTTATTCGCTTACCCTTTAACCTTCACGAAACTTACTTATTTCTTGTTATAGCATAATCCTTATAATCTCCAAATAATCTTTTCCTTGGACTGATGTTAATTACCTTACGACAAATTCAACGTACAATACTACAGGGTGCGACATCGTCGTAATTTAATACTACGAAGCATAACATCATCGGAATGTGATACTGCAAGGCGTAACATCATTGTAATATTGTGGGGCGTAACATTTTATATAGCATGTTAATTAATAATGTTGTGTTATAATCGCCATTGGTAGGGAAAAAATTAATGTATATTTGAAGAATGGTATGATGAACCTATTAACCAGGAATACTACAAACATTGTTTGCACTATGTTGGGAATATGACCGGTGAATACGAACTCCAGATCTTTAAAATAAAACTATAACTCGCGCTAGTGAAGGAGAAACAAAAAGAGGCGGAAGAAGAAAAAAATAGGTTGGAAAAGAAATTTAAGTGGTTGAAGTAGAGAATAATAGGCGATAGTGACTAAACAAACACATGGATATGTTGAGTGTAGCATTTTATCTTTATGTTTTCCGTGTCATGCATTTTCATTAGTTGTACCAAATTTTAATTATGTTAAGTTGCTATGTTTATTTTTGTGTTTTAGCATTAAACTAATAAATAACCCGAGAAATAAAAACACATGCGCATATAATATAAACCATAATAATGTTGCTATTATATACTGAATGTCATATGTACAGATAATCAAAAATGTCAATGTGTCCCACAGCCTGTATGCTTTAAAGCATTGGCTGGCTTGAGGCGTATGCCATCCCGCCCGGCTGCACTATTAGGATCATCCTCATCACATCTCCTCTTTATCGGAGGATGCGTTATAGCAGATCGTTAGCAAGGCTGTAAGGCTTAGTAGAAGAGGTCGTCGATCCAGCAGTAACCTACAGAATAATAAAATATTTTAGTATATGAAATATATATTACAAATGTACGTGTTAGCTAATAAATTTTAAATTGACTTACCATGGTCTCGGCGAGATCCTGAATGTAATCATCCGTCTCAGGCATGTCAGTATCGCACAAGGTGTCCTTCGTGACGGGCGAGGATGGTTCCTTAAAATGCTTTAGATATTATGATTAATCAATGAAATAAAAACAAATATAAATAATAGTAATACAAACTTACCAAATCCCATGAAAGTTCCTCAGTAGCCCTTGATGATGAGACATAAATCAGTCGGCACCCATCATACACATCTCGTGTCGGACGATCATCTGTCACCGTCGATTGCTTTGGGGGACCAGAAAAATACTGATCCCACTCGTGTCGCGTAATGGTTGTGTCTGCGATCAACAATGGAGCTGATGGGGTCACCTACGAAGTCCCTAGCGTCAGCCGAAGGCTGAATAACGGCATATCAATAGGAGCATGGTCTGTCTCAGGATGGTCACCCGTCTGATCAACTCCAACATCCTCAACAGGTTCCTCAACGCCACCTTGCTGGGGACCACGTCCTCGCCGACCCCCACGACCTCGTGGGACACTCCTACCTCTCTGGGCACGCCTGCCACGTCGACCACGTTCAGGATCCATTGCTGGCCCACAATGGTACTGCTCTAGCGGCACATAATTAGCCTCGTATCCTAAGTGTTCATCATCTCGGGCTTGCCTCAATGTCCGGGAAGCCAGATTTGTTACCTGTCTGCCCTACTCGTGCAAAACTGCCGCTCCCTCGCTGGTATGCTGCTGCATCTACAGACCCGACTAGTAGAACAGATGTAGGTCAATAGTATGCATAAAATGTAAAATATTAATTACCGAATGCTAGGTTAACATTATAAGTATAATAAATAACATACAAGTGCCTCATGCCTCCCGGCGCATGGAATGTTCCGACCACCAACGTGATGAACAGGATTCCCGATGAAAAGTCGGGTAACGTTGCGGTACCAGCCCATATACTCTTGCTCACCATCCGTATGATCAGTTGGAGGGGTGGTGGAATCAGGTCAAGCCGACGGTACCAAATCTCAATCTGCGCCTCTAGCCAGGCCACATATGTTTGGTCAACCCCGGAACGATAATCCCGCTAGTAATGTGTCCTAAGCCAAGCGGGCGGAGTAGGTACGAGCTGCGGTCGACCAAACTGGTGAAGGACTCGCTCAGTGGCATGATTCTCGACAATATTGATACACATCAATGGGACGGAAGATATACACAAAAGTTGGTCGATCGAGCAATAATCGGGCAAACCAGCTATTAGCTCGTCGTTGTATGGCCTCCATATGAACTATTAAGTAAAAACAGGAATTGTGAGTATATGCAACAAATATAAGGCCAGACCAAGTAAACTTAAGTATACATGTACCTGCGTGACCTCAAGGAAATCCAACAAATCCCTGTAATAGGGGAGATTATGTCAAGCCTCGACCTTGCGTCTGTAACCTCGCATATCAACCCACCTCTTAGCTAAAGGGAGAAACGGTGGAGGTGGTGCATCCTCAGCGATGGGTGGTAGATGTGGTTGGAAATGCAGGAACCGCTCCTAGGCCCAAACCTAATATACATTGTGGAAGAAAAATTTAAGGTATATTTTTACTATGTATGTTATAATCATGAAAATAATTGACTATGTTTTCACCTGCAACAATGGCAAAAATCCGACAACATATCACTGGGAGCTCATGCTGGCCCAGCAAATCTGTCTATACAAGTAACCAAGAACAGCTGCACCGCAGCTTTAACCAGGTAAATTATCTAGCCGCTCGAGATGATGAAGAAATCTCAAGCTGATTAGGTTTTCCGAAGTGTTCAGGAACAAAAACCCTCCAAACACAAGCAACATCAACAATCTCGTGTACCAGTTAATATGGATCTGGTGTATCATCCGTAATGTCCGCATCAATCGCCTCCAGATGCAGCCGGACGGGCGTCAACTGCAGACGACTAGCCCCAACCAATGCAGCCTCCTCCGCTGGCTGGAAACCAGTGAGCCGCTGTAACATTTCCAGGTACTGCAATCCCATATAATCTCTGAGAGCATGCGGGTAAGCCATAGGATGTCCATCAACCGGCAACCCATACAGAACCTTGACGTCTTGAAGCGTGATAGTAGCCTCGCCAATGGGTAAATGAAAAGTGCGCATCTTCGGTTGCCACCGCTCTATCAAAGCTGTGATCAACGACCAGTCCAACTGCAACCGGCCAATCTCTATGATCCTATAGAAACCTGTATCCTGAAGGCGTCTAACTATACGGGGACGGAGATGGTAGGTCCTAAGAAAGTCCCACATATCATCTACTCGTCTAGCACAGAATGTTTGAGCCAATAATTGCCCCTCCCATATGTACGAAGATTTATGCTCGGCCTGTAGCAACAGTAGCTTTAGCGATGCATGTCCGGGATGCACAGGCTGACGACTACTATAAATTGAACAATATTAATTAAAGTATTTTTCTTTTTCATTGCTTAACATCTTTAAATATATTGTAATATATTTAATATTAAAATATATTCGATATTTTTACTATATTGTTAATTAGGTTGATACATTTTCTGTGTTTTAATTTTATATTTTGTATGTTACTTTATTATTTTATATGTTAGTTTAATATTTTATACATTAGTTTACTATTTTATATGTTTGTTTCTTATTTTATATATTTGTTTATTATTTTATATTAAAGTTCATTATTTTATATGTTTGTTTTTTTATATGTTAGTTTATTACTTTATATGTTAGTTTACTATTTTATATGTTAATCTTTTACTCAGATGTTTTTAACTATAATAAAATTAAATAATTAATTTTCATAACTATACAACATTTAGTTATTAAATATTCATGTAACAATACTTAGTTTGACAAATATTATTATTTTCTAATGTTATTTTCTTACGTTTGTTGACTAGAACTCGAAAGTGTTTGTGTTTGAACTATCAACTTTTTCAGATATTTTTGGATATAATAGATAATTAAATGATTAATTTCAATAGCGACAAAGATACTACGCTAAAGGTCACTACATTTTACTACACTAAAAAGGGCACCACATTACAAATACGAGCACTACATTAAAATTACGGGCACAAGATACCACTACAGGGAACTAAAGTCACATATTCATATATGTACAACAATAACATCTAAATAAGATTTAATTATTCCTAAAATAATAATTTATCTATTTTACAATTCTTTTAGAAAATAACTAATCTAAATCGGATAAAAATATTAAATTAATTTAATCATAAAACAATCACGAAAAAACGTAGACCAATGTAATACTAATTAACTTTTTTTAAACAACTAATAACAATTTCTCTATTTTACAAATTTTTTTATCACACTAATAATATAATTCGGATAAAAAATAACAAATTAATTAAACCACAAAATAATCAAGAAATAATATAGAACACAGTAAAAACAACTAATAGGCATTTTTTATACATGATTTTTCGAAAAAAATAAGTCGGAATACCTCGATTTAAAGTTTTTGGAAAGTTGAAGATTTGGTGATTTGGAGCTAAAAAAAGCAACTCATTACGAGATAACGCCTTAGGTACAATGTGGGACCAAGAATCTACACTTTTTATAGGACCGGTATGCTCCACTCGAGTTTTTTTTGTTAAAAGGGGGGCGGGGGTGGGGGTGGGGACCACTAGTTGGTGTATCCCATTTATTTATGTAGGTATAGTGCCCTTATTTACTACGTTATCCTATAGCGCGGTAAATAAGGACGTTATACCTTCCCGTCCATTTGAGTTCAAATATAGCGCCTTGTTTCACCGCGCTATACCTTAATGGACATCAACATTTGGTATCAAAATTCGTAGTTAAAATCGAGTTCAAAAAATTCTTTTGTGACACATGTATAAAAAAATGTATCACGCATGTATCTCACAGACGAGAATATATAGATATACATGTGATAAACATTTGATACAAATATGATACATATGTGATACACAAATGATACACAGTGTGATTCACATATCATTTTTTTCATGTTCATCTTCTATTTCGGATTTTCAATTCAAACCACTTCAAAACTCCACTAATTCATCCCGAAACTGAGATTCAAGTTCCTTAAGATGTACTCAATCTATTCTAATAACACCCACTCAAAAGAAAGCATACACATAACTAATTCGATAATATTGGTAATATTTGTAATATTTTATAAATTGGTCAATGTTTGTAATAGGTTACTTATAAATGAACACAGCTGGTAGTAGGAGTATTCATGGTTCGGTTTGTATCGATTTTTTTCTTAAAAAGAAACCAAACCAAGTAAGTCGGTTCTTCAAATATTGGAAGCAAACCAACCGTTTCAGTGGGTTCTTATCGGTTTTGGTCGGTTTTTTGGTTTTTTTCGGCTATTTATCAATTTTTTTCTTAAATATGAGTCATACACTACCAAACACATATTCCGGAGACTACATTTTCAACGTAACACTATCAAACCAATTGCTCTTTGAGAAACCTATCATTTACCAAGATATATTAATGATAAAATAAATTAGTGATGAATAATTTAAGTACTCAATTAAAAATTGATTATTTTTAACATGAAATAAATTGTTTTACTTAGCAAAAGAAAACTACCAACCAAACTAGAATGTAAAGGCAAAAAATTAGATTATTATAATAGCAAAAAACTAGACTAAAAATATAAATGACTAATATGTACCATAAAATTTTAGAAAGTTTATAATAAAAATATACATATATATAGGTGTAATAATATATTTTAATAGCTACTTCTATAGTCGGTTTGGTTCGATTTTTTCCGATTATTTTTTGATTAAAACCAAAATCAAACCAAACTTGATCGGTTTTTAAAAATTCAAAATCAAAAGCAAACCAAACCTAAAAAATATCGATTTTTTGGTCGGTTTAGTTCTGTTTCCGATTTGATTCGATTTTTCGGATTTTTATGAAACTCATATCTAGTAGTTTCCCATTAGTTGGTGGGTCATGGAAGCCCCTTAGGCCCGTAGCTTGCCACATTAAAAGGCATGTTAGTCCCAGCCCATCATCCTACAATCTATTCTAATCAAATAGGAGCAAATTTAACAAAAAACAACTTTACCACTATTATATGAAAACAAGTTACAATTTTAAAACTAGCCGAAATCTAGTCATTTTTTCAAGCGGAATAATATTAAAGAAAATTACCCCTGATTTAAAAAGCAGATCTTCTTCATCTTGTCCGCTCTTTTCCAACTCCAAAACACTACATTAGAGTTTGATTTACAAATGACTATTTTTCTACTACTTTGCAAATGGGAATTTGAGACTGAGTAACAACATATATAAGGATTTGGCAAATTATTGGCCATAGTTTATTTTGGCAAAGGCATCTCCCAACAAATTGGCATTGTATAGCCAAATTTTTAAAAAATCTGCTTCCTAGTTATTCTCTCACTATAACCCTCCCTCCCTATCTCTCTATAACATACGTATCTTTTGCTTTTCTCTCTCCCTGTCTATTCTTATATTTTTTTTTTCTATCTCTCCTCTTTCTCTCTTATGATTTAGCAAAAAGTATTGCAAATTATGTGGAAAAATCAGTATGATAAAAAGGTAAGGTTGATCTTACACCAGAGAAAATCATAAGCAAAAAGCAAGAGAGAAAAGGAAAAAATAGAGTTCAACTTTATTTTTCTTCTGTCTGTTTTTTTTTTTGTTGTTGTTGTAAGATTGAATGAGTGAGTATGATTGAAATTGATTGAAAATACCTAGATGAGGCTATATACAAAATTTGAGCAAGATTAGAAGTGATTTAGATTGGTTTCAAATAAAAAAATCAGACCTAAAAGTTCAATTACGACACGTGTATATCACGTTGTATATCGTGTACATTAGTGTTTATCACATAGAGATTTTTATGGACGTCCATATATTGTGTATATAACACAAATTTTTTTAATGGACGTTTGTGTATATCACATTGTATATCATGTATATGACACAAATATTCATGATTCATGTATATACACATGAGATATCACTGATGTACATGAAAATATATACGGGATACAATGAGGATACACATGTGGAGTCATCTTGAAACTTGAGTTTTCAATCTGCAATGTGTTATACAAATAAGGAAATAAAATTTTGGATATACTTTTTGATATATACATTATTATTATTATGTTATACATAGTGATACACAAATAATATAATTATTTCGGTATTATTTATATTTGGATATACATATTAAAAGAATTATAAAAATAATTCAAAAAAAAATTGGGAGACTTTTCGGATGCTATTCAAGGAAATCAACCTAATTTCTAGGATGATGGTTGCTGTGAGAGAAGAGAGAGAGGGTGTTGTAAATATTTTTTTCTATTTTTAAGGAAAATAATTTTTGTGGAACTTATTTTTAGGATGGCGGTTGAACTATTAGAAGAGTGAATAACTTTAGGCTAGCATATGCCAAATTCTATAATGTAGGATTTTTTATACCAATTGTTGGGCCTAGTTGTCATGTCCTTGCAAATATTGACTATTTCTCAATTACAAATCTAGCTAGCCCCCACTATTTTAATAAATAGCCCATTGGTCCAAGAAACAATTCCGGAGCTAGGCCCAACCCAATGGAAGTCAATGACTTGATCATTCCGTAATTCCGACATTGTTGATCATTAACGTTGGAAAATTCTTCCATTGGACTCTCCGATAATGGCTGAAAACAACCATCACCACCACCATCACCGGCCCCATCGTCTCTCACTCCCACCACGCACCACCATTTCCACCACCACCGCCACCCCTACTACCACAAGAACCCCCTACCCTCTTTTCAACAACTACCCACCTTCAACTCCAACTCCAACTCCATCCAAACACCGAATTCCCTCCTATGTCCCCACTCCCAAATCTTCAACAAAAACCTCATCTTTACCATTTCTCTTCCTCCTCCTCTTCTCTCTCCGCTCTCTTTACTCTCTCCTCCCTTTCCTCCGTTCTTCCTCTTCCTCTTTCTCTCTCTTCCCTTTCTCTTTCCTCGTTTCCCTCCTCTCTTTTCTCCTCACTTTCTCTTTCTCCTTCTTCACTTCCAAACACCCTTTTCATCACAAAAATCGCCACCGCTTCTTTTTTTTCTCCTTCACCAAATCTCAATACCAGCTTCTACTGCAAAAATCCCTTCTTCTTGCTATAGTTTTTCTTCTCAGATTTCAAGCTCTGAGATACTGTGGCACTGCTGCAATGATTCTTGCTGAAGTTTCCGGAAATGTAGCTGCCCGCTTCATTTCTGATGGAAAAAGACTCGATCTTTTTTCCAAGAATCAGATTAGATCCTCTAAGGTTTGTGGGTTTATTGCTATGTTTATTGGGTTGTTGCTGTTATCTATTAGTTGGGATAGAATTGAATGTTTCCCTTTATCTTTTGTGAATGTAACTGAAATGGGGTTCTCGATTCTTCCGAGGTATAGTTGTATTAGGATTTGGCCAATGTTGCTTCCTTTTGTTTGCGGGTTCTTGGGGTGTTACGAGAGAAGCTTTATGAATATGGGTAGTTTAAGGGAAATGGGTAGGAAGCAGGTTAGATTGGTGTCTTTGTTTTTTACAACTGTAATGCTGTTTGTACCTGCTGTTATAAGTATGTTTGTGTTTGAAGCAGACGGAGATAGTATCTCTATTTCGAGTCTCGGTTGGGTTTTGGTGAACACAGTAGTGTTTGGTGTGCTTTTGAGTGAGAATTTTACTGATGAGAGGACAGTTTCGTCGAAGGATTTTCAAAAGGAGTATCTTGTGACCTATGTATGTACTGTTGTATTGGAATTGTTTTATTATCCCGAGCTTTCGCTTTGGGGATTGTTGATATGTGGATTATTGCTCTGGATTTCAGTAAGGAATTTGGATCCTGTTGATACTAATTATATTGAGTTGGGGTTGGAACCATCGGATTGGTTTACAACTTCGGTTATGAAACCTCTCCGGCATATCTTGGGTGAGAGGAAGTCCCGTAAGATAGCACTTTTCCTTTTGATCAATACGGCTTACATGGTTGTGGAATTTGTTGCTGGTTTTATGAGTAATAGCCTTGGGTTAATATCAGATGCTTGTCACATGCTGTTTGATTGTGCGGCTTTAGCTATCGGGTTATATGCTTCGTACATATCCCGGTTGCCAGCGAATGGTCAGTTTAACTACGGTCGTGGAAGATTTGAGATTCTTTCTGGGTATGCAAATGCGGTTTTTCTTGTCCTCGTGGGAGCGTTAATTGTGCTGGAATCATTTGAGAGGATATTAGACCCTCAGGAGGTTTCTACTAACAGCCTATTGTCAGTGTCTATTGGTGGGCTGCTTGTTAATATTGTCGGTTTGATATTCTTTCACGAGGAACATCATCATGCCCATGGTGGATCATGTTCACACTCCCATTCACATGCTCATTCTCATTCCACAGCCGATAGTCTTCAAGATCACCATCTTCACCATTTACATGACCATGATCACTCCCATGACCATAACCATGACCTCCATTCTCATGATCACTCCCATGAACATAAGACTCCTCATTCTCATGATCATTCCCATGACCATAACACTCCTCATTCTCATGATCACTCCCATGACCATAACCATGACCACCATTCTCATGATCATTCCCATGACCATAAGACTCCTCATTCTCATGATCATTCCTGTGACCATAACCATGGGCACCATCATCATGATGACGCTCACCAACATTGTCATGTTGACAGCTCAAGTAGTTCTTCGATAAAGGTGCACCACGGCTCTGTTGCAAGTTTGCAAGGACCAGATTATTCTCATGGTCAAGACAAGGGTGTCACTGAGAAACATCAGAGACAACACCGGCACATTGATCATAACATGGAAGGCATCTTTTTGCATGTTCTGGCTGACACCATGGGTAGTGTTGGGGTGGTAATTTCGACGCTCTTGATCAAGTACAAGGGATGGCTCGTTGCTGATCCCGCCTGCTCAATTTTTATATCTGTTCTGATTATATCTTCAGTAATCCCATTGCTCAGGAATTCAGCAGAAATATTACTGCAAAGAGTTCCAAGGGCTCATGAACAGGATTTGAAGGAAGCTGTAAATGATGTCATGAAGATAAAAGGTTTATCTGGGATTCAGAAGCTGCATTTTTGGAGCTTCACGAACTCAGATGTTATTGGGACTCTTCATCTTCTCGTCTCAAGCGAGAGTGAGAAGTTATCTGCAAAGGCACAAGTATCTGAAATATTACATGATGCTGGGATCAAGGATTTGACAATGCAAGTAGAATGCATCCAAAGTAGTTAGTCTAATTGGTGGTATTACTTAAAGTGCTCAGTGTGCGCTTCAACTATACCAGATGGAGATCCCTTGAGATATGAAGTGATGTAGACATGTACAGTGGGTTGAGTAAGTGATAGTTTTTCTTCTTCTTTTAAACCTATAAATTTTCTAAGGTATTTTTAATTTTTGTCCCCCGACCCCCTTCTATTTTCTAATTTTTATACTATTATTAACGACGCTTAAAAGGAAATGTTGAAATGAACTCTATCTGATGTGCTACTGCCTGCGTGAATATCTACCCGTTGCCATGTTGAATAATTAATGAATACATTTGGGAAAGTAACCTTATAAAAAGAATGTGTCTCCAGGTGATTGAAAAGTGGTACTTGACCTGTTTTTCCTTTCAGTTTCTGTATTGCTTCGCGCTGTCATTCTGTCTTTCTCTTTCGCCCATATCTGTATTTGTTTTGTTGTAATGTTACATAAGCCATAAGCGAACAAGGTACAGAGTCGTATTTGATATCCCTACTTGCAGCCATGTTTGAACAATCTCTACGCAAAAGTAGACCACGATGTCGGTGACTCTGTGTGCAGATGTACAAGAGATGCATATTTGGTGATAGATTTTTGTATCTAGCCTCCTACACACCCTTGGTCCTAATAATATGTTGAAAGGTTTCCTGTTTATTTAACTGAAGCTGTTAAAGAGGTAAAGCCTCTAACTTTATCTATCATCGGTATGTCTTCTAAATGTTTAGCATTTTGTAGCGCCTGCAGAAGATATCTTCTGATCAGAGCAACTGAGCAAGTGTTGGGAATGAAATTTGACCTCCTCTTTTTTTCAAGGATTTAAGTTACACACATTTACAGTGTAATGAACTCTATATTATTAGTGTATTTTACTGGTTATTTCCTATTTTTACAGGTGATTGAAGTTGTGTTTTGCAAATAAAAAGTTACCACTTTTATCTCTTTAAAGACATAATAAATTCTTTTGATTTTTGTATGTTATTTTTTTAAAATTTTTTTAGAAAGTTTCAATCAATACTATTCTTGCATATTTGCATCCAAAGCATCTCTTCCCGGAATGTAAGTTGTATTTCAGTCAACTTAAATGTTCAATGTTAAAGGCACTTTTCTTGCTCCTCGGCCTCTTGTTTGGATGGTCGTTACCCATTGTATTGTATCGTATCATTACTTTAAATACGATGTTTGTTTTGATTATTACTTAAATTTTATTGTATCGTATCGTTAAATAACGACCGATTTGGTGTGGTCGCGTCGTTACCTTGTCTTTTTATCTCAATCTCACTCTTCATTATTATTAAATAATTTTATTTTATCATTTATACATAATTTTTCTTGATAATATTGTAAGTTTATTCTTCATATTGCTTGTGTGTGATATCATGAAACGATGGCAAACGATACAATCTATCCAAACATTGTATTTGTCAAATGATACAGTACAATACAATACAATACAACAATGTGATACATTATGGAAAGATACGTAACAACCATCCAAACGAGCCGTAACTTTCCATCGTTTCCGATCTAACAAACAATAGTATAACTTAAACTAATACCTGTAGTTATATGTAAACAAGATACATGTACAAGTTGTTGGACTTATATAAGCTATGTTAATTGTTATTGAAATTTGACTAATGTATTAATTTTATAAATTATTTTTTGGCAATCACTATAACTATAAAACATGCGCAACTTATTTATGTTACATGAGAAAAGTCAACGAGAACTTTAGTAATAGTGTAATACCATGTCCATGTGCAACGAAAATTTGTACATGAAACAAAAAAGAGTTACAAACTTACAATTAGAAGGAGGAGAGACATCTCATTTTGAAGGGAAATATGTAGAAATTGAAAGTTTTTTTCACCTTAAAATGTAAAAAAAAAAAAAAAAAAAAAATCACAAGAAAAGGTTTCGCTTTTAGCTCTAATGAATTTCATTGATGGACGTGGACCGAAAACAAAATTCTTTACCTTTAATTTTCTGATTTGCTAACATGGTTATAGTTGTTGGAATATTTTCGATGTGTTTTAATTAATTTGAGAATTATTATTATTATTGTATAACATTTTTAAAAATTAGTGTTGGTGAAAACTTAAATNCCTTAAAAAGTAAAAAAAAAAAAAAAAAAAAAATCACAAGAAAAGGTTTCGCTTTTAGCTCTAATGAATTTCATTGATGGACGTGGACCGAAAACAAAATTCTTTACCTTTAATTTTCTGATTTGCTAACATGGTTATAGTTGTTGGAATATTTTCGATGTGTTTTAATTAATTTGAGAATTATTATTATTATTGTATAACATTTTTAAAAATTAGTGTTGGTGAAAACTTAAATCCCTTTATTTCTAGTCCGATTTTACAAAAATAAACACTTAGTTTTTTTATTGATTTTTGTATTATTAAACCAAACAGAGCAAGGTTAGGAGTTCCAATAGAAAAATTACGGAAATAATGCAACAGATTCGTCAAGAATCAACTAAATAAGCATTTAGGATTAGAAAAGCAGGTCAATTCTTTCTCTCCAGATTTTCCCTTCTTTCACAGGTAGACCATTCCCTTAATATGGGACAGATTTATATATACTCTTTCGGGTTGGGGGTTTGTTTGGGGTGGGGGGCAACTAGGATTAAGATCCAGGTAGATATTCTAGATCCATCATTTTTATAACCCAGGAATGAAAGCAAAATGAATATAGAGAGATGATTCATATATATGGGAAATAGTTTCGACCCATAGATTATGTTTGAGTCCTAGAGTTGGTTCCTAATTTTTGTTTCGGCTATTCAGCAATTGGTATTTACCCATCAGAATTTGAGCTATTTATTGTATGTTTATGTTAATTGGGTAACTGGAGTTAGTCTACTTACTACTGGTAAGTAAGACGACATAAACATATGTTGATTGTTCTTTGCTCAGCTCGGAATATATAACGCCCTTTATCTAATGCAAATGTGTTCTTCAAATATCACTCTGTCAACAATTTTCGTTAGAAAAAAGAACCCTTCTTTCGTGTCCATTAATGCACTGGTTTTTTTTCTGGAGGTTCAACCTATATATGTTTATATATTGGAATTTTCTATTTTACTTCAATCTTGTTCGAGGTTCAAATAGCTAATTGTGACTCTGCTGATCGGCCTTATTTATAAATTTATGCCGGTATTTGTATATGGATCTTTCTGTTTTTATGCTTACATAAAATCTAGATTGGGAGTTAATCTGTAGCTAAACGTTCCACGGTTATGCTCATTTGAATAGTGTCAGCTTAGAAAGAGGAACTGTGTAGCTGATAAAGTTAACGGATATTTCACAGTGAAAAGTTTTCAATGAGTCGTACTGAGTGTCATCAGATTAGTTCAAGTCACGGTTTATGATTCTTGTCTTTTGATCTCAGGGTTGTAGCTTTTGTATTATTGATTGATAAATTTTAAGAATAGTGTCAGAAATGTAGAAGCTAACTCTGATGTTTATTCAAGAAAATATGAACTTCCGTGATATAGGTTTTCTTCTTTTCCACGAGGATAGTAAGTGTAATATATTGTTTGAAGGAGGGAATTTGGATCAGGGCCAGTGGAGCTTTAATTATTGTACCAATATGCTACTTCGAACTTCTCAAATGCTTTACTATTATCCTCTGATGCCATCAAATTTCATGTGCTTAACTTTTAATGTTGCTACTCACCAACTTCTTCTTATGATTATCCAAGGGGTTTCAAC
The DNA here is from genome assembly GCA_005239525.1 of Nicotiana knightiana. Lineage (NCBI taxonomy): Eukaryota > Viridiplantae > Streptophyta > Magnoliopsida > Solanales > Solanaceae > Nicotiana > Nicotiana knightiana. The sequence continues at coordinate 98,889 of ML395260.1, read as the reverse complement.
AAGTTGGTTGATTCTTGACTTGTACTCCCATTATATATTCTTTGATTTAGATCATTCCCCCTCCCTCCAAACCCCCTCGCCGGCTCTCCCCGGGCCAAAATAATACTAGCTATCATTTGCTTTTGTCCTACTCTAGTCTAGTCTGTGTATGCCATGTCGATTATTGAAGCATTGTCTTTCTTGCTACTTGTTGTGAAGGAAGGTTTACCCTGTTATTATTTCCTCTGGTCTGATGTCTTGAATTAAAGTGCTATTATTGAAGGACCATGAGCTTAAAATTAACATCATGCGAAAGCTCTAATGATGGATTCTCAAATGCAGATTTCCCTGATAGTTCTATCTTGCCTGTATTGCTTGGGCTAATTGTGATATATGTTTTAGGTTGAGTATTTAGCCTTGGTTTTCTATTTTGGTTGATCACTTATACTTTACAATCGTTCTTTCTATAGCCATATAGGGTGTGTGTAGAAAGGAGTGTATTTAAAGTAGTTATCTTTCAAACAGAGATGTTTACTAAAATCGGATCGAACTGATAAATGTAGGAGTACAGAAATATTGCATAGAAACAAGAGAAGATGCCTGCACAGAAGATTGAAACCGGTCATAATGACACAGTTTATGATGTTTCTATGGACTATTACGGAAAACGTATGGCAACAGCATCATCTGACAATACCATAAAAATCGTTTGTGTAGGCAACTCTGCTTCACAGCACCTTGCCTCTCTGAGTGGTCATAGTGGTCCTGTTTGGCAGGTTGCTTGGGCGCATCCCAAATTTGGGTCGATCCTTGCTTCCTGCTCCTATGACAGTAAAGTCATAATCTGGAAGGAAGGCAATCAGAATGAGTGGACACAAGCTCATGTTTTTAGTGACCACAAGTCGTCCGTTAACTCTATTTCATGGGCCCCCCATGAACTTGGGCTTTGTTTAGCATGTGGTTCTTCTGATGGTAATATCTCAGTTCACACTGCTAGGCCAGATGGTGGTTGGGACACCACAAAAATAGACCAAGCTCATCCGGTCGGGGTAACATCTGTTTCGTGGGCGCCATCAATGTCACCTGGTGCTTTAGTAGGTTCAGGTGTGCTTGAACCTGTTCAGAAGCTAGCATCTGGCGGCTGTGATAACACCGTGAAGGTATGGAAGTTATATAATGGCATATGGAAGATGGATTGCTTCCCTGCACTTCAGATGCATAGTAATTGGGTTAGGGATGTAGCCTGGGCGCCGAACTTGGGCCTTCCAAGGTCAACAATTGCTAGTGCTTCAGAAGATGGTACAGTTGTCATATGGACTGTGGCAAAGGAGGGAGATCAGTGGGAAGGGAAGGTTCTTAAAGACTTTAAAAGTCCTGTTTGGAGGGTTTCATGGTCTTTAACTGGAAACTTGTTGGCAGTGGCTGCTGGTGATAACAATGCCACATTGTGGAAAGAAGCAGTTGATGGGGATTGGCTAGAGGTCTCCACTGTTGACCAATAGAATTAAAGTTCTGTTTTATTCCAAACCTTTCTCCCTGGCTCGAGTGAGGGTTAATTTTTTTTATGTTTCATGACTCATTATTCTCTACCTTGATCCTTTTCGTTGTAATTGATATATGTGATCAGTGTATAGAGCTTGGAAGTTGCAAAAAATTAGTAATTCATAGACCTTATTCTTTTGCCCTTTTGGAACCTGAGTTGTATGGCCGTTCATTATATTACATTTTGTGGATTGCTCGAGTAATTTTATTTTGGCAAAATAACCCCCGAGCCACCTAAACTTGTATTCGTTTGTCAACCAGGTAAATAAACTTAGAAGTTTCTCATTTGAACACTTCAACTTAATCATTTTCATATTAATAAACTATTTTGACCATTGACCATGCTTATGTACGTGTTCACGCTTAAAAATAAAGAAAGACAGAGAAAGCGACTAAAAGGAAAAAGGAAACAGTAAAATTTGTCACTTTCTTTCCTTAACCCCCCCCCCCCCACACCCCACCCCCTTTTCTTCTGTAATGTTTGGAGAAAGCTAAGGTTTGTGTCGTCAAAGAAGAAGAAAGGAATTAGGAAAGAAGCTAATTAGGGTTAAAAAGCAAGAGCACGTGCAAATTATGAAGGCACGTGTAAGGAAGATCGGACGACTATGATTGCAAGATGGGAATTAATAATGAATGGGCCAGATTCAATCAATTGTAACAGATTAGGCCTTAATCTGTTATAACAAAATTGGGCTAGAATTGGGAGATCAGTTTTTGACCAGTATTATTCTGTTACTCTTCTTCCTCTCTACTCTTTCTCTTCTTCTACAATTCCTAATTCTCTACTCGTGATTCTCCATTTCAGGTTTATGTGACCTTCAATGGAGTCATAATTGTTTCCTTGTAATCGTTGAGAGTTACTGCTGTAATTGAAACCAGCAATTAATAAAAGCTCCATTGTTGCCCATTTTCAATTACTTTTCAATTTTCCATTTAAGTACATTACAATTGGTATCAGAGCAATTCCTGGCCATATTATTAAAAAAAATGACGATTCCTGAAACCAGATCTAAGTCTATGGAAGAAAATGTCAAAAAACTAGAAAACCAGCTACAGATTCACATTGAGAAGACAAACATGAAATCTGAAGTTACAGATGCAAAAATAGATGACTTAGCAAGGAAGCTTGATGTGTTAATGAAGAAGTTATTGCCAAATCAAGCTGGAATTTTAGGGAGTGCTCCTTCGGGTAGCCATTATCTCGATACTCCTGAAGGTAGGCATAAGACTGAGTAAAGGGGAGAACCATTCACTCCTGGTATTGGGGAGAGAAACCATCACCACAGCTCAAATTCGAGGGTCGAATTTCCATACTTCGATGGAGCACAAGTAGCAGATCCTTGTTCGTGGTTGAAGAGATGTGAGTGATACTTCCACTACAATCACATCACTGAGCAAGGGCAGAAGTTGGAAGAAGCAGTCCTTCATCTTCAAGGTAGGGCTGAAGCTTGGAATTTTTCCTATCAAGTGAACATAGGAAATGTTAGTTGGCGTGAATTTTGTGAAGAATTATGCAAGAGATTCCAAGATGCTGAAAAATAGTAAATTCAATCTCATAGGAGAATTTAAAAAGATTGAGCAGAAGGGTAGTGTTAATGAATACTTGGGGAGATTTGAGGATTTGAAGGCTTGGGTTTTGATAAGGAGCCCCACGATTCCTGAAGATTTCTTCCTAGAAATTTTTGTAGAAGGATGAAGGAGGAAATAAAGCATACAGTCAAGATGCTCAATCCTTTTACTTTGAATCAAGCAGCAAAAAAGGCTAGACATCAAGAGAAAGTCATAGATACTTGGGCTAACAAAGGGAAGACGATAGGGGGAAGGAGTCTAATGTCCACCAATGGCAGTGAATCAAGTTCAACTACCATCAATAGAGGTGCATGATTTACAAGTCAAAATAACAGATTGTTTTAAACCAGACGAGCTCAAGGTTTATGCTACAGTGTGTGGAGAAGTACCATCCAGGTCACCAATGTAAAAATAAACAGTTGAATGCCATGTCTGGTTCAATGGTACCTACTGTTGGTGTGATTCAGACAGGGTTTGAAGAGTTAGGGGAGGAGATCTTAGAAGTACAAAAAAGGGAAATCATTGATGAAGACATTAGCCTGAATGCTCTTTCAGGTATTGAAGTGCCAAATACCATTAGATTAAATGGAGAGTCTAAGAAGAATACTATGACAATCCTACTTGATTCAGGAAGCACTCATAGTTTCCTGGACTTAGAGACATCTAAAATAATGGGATGTGTTATCAGAGAAACTGTTCCTATGAGGGTCACAGTAGCCAATGGGAATCAGTTGTACAGCCTGTACACTTGTCCCAAATTTAAGTGGAAGATACAAGGTATAGAGTTTGAGAACTCAGTGAGATTACTTAGACTTGGGGGTAATGACATGATTTTGGGGGGAGATTGGATGAAAGGACACAATCCTGTCCTTTTGGACTTCATAGAGTATAAATTCCAGGTGACACACAAGGGAAAAAAGTGTGGAACTTAGGGGTATCTATCACCAAGGGAAGCTAAAGAGTATGACTGCTACTGGAGTCAAACAGTTATTCAAAAAGGGTCAAGCCATATGGGCTCACTTATTTACTATATCAGCAGCAGAATCACAATCAGAGAAAAATATATTTGTAGTTATTCAACAAGTGTTGAAGGAGTTCCTAGATTTCTTTTCTGAGCCCAAGACCTTGCCTCCAAGGAGAAATCATGACCACTTCATTCCCCTGAAATCATAAGCAAATCCATTCAGCATCAGACCTTATAAGTATAATTTTTTTCAAGAAAATGAAATAGAGAAGCAAGTGAATGAAATGCTTCAGAATGGAATTATTCAGCACAGTCATTCACCATTCTCTTCGCTTGTTTTATTAGTGAAGAAGAAGGATGGTAGTTGGAGGTTTTGTATTGATTATAGAGCCCTTAATCATATGACCATTAAAGACAAGTTTCCAATTCCTTTGGTAGATGACTTAATGGATGAATTACAGGGTTCATGCATATATTCTAAGATAGATCTTAGGGATAGATATCATCAAACTAGAATGGGAGATGAAGACATATGTAAAATTGCATTCAAGACTCATTTGGGACATTATGAGTTTAAGGTTATGCCCTTTGGGATAACTAATGCACCAGCTACCTTTCAGTCCCTTATGAACCATGTGTTCCAAGCTCATTTAAGAAAATTTGTCTTGGTATTTTTTTTATGACATTTTAGTATACAGTGCCTCAATGGGAGATCATGTTTCTCACCTCAGAAAAGTGTTAAGTATACTGAGAAAAGAACAGTTGTTTTCTAAACTGTCCAAATGTTCTTTTGGACAGTCTAAAGTGGAGTATCTAGGGCACATTATATCTGGGGAAAGAGGTCTCTACTGATTCCTCAAAAATTGAAGCTATGGCCAATTAACCAACACCAAAATTTGTTAAGGCTCTAAGGGGTTTTCTAGGCCTAACAGGTTATTACAAAAGATTTATTAAGTCCTATGGAATTATCCACAGACCATTAACAAATCTGTTGAAGAAGAATGGGTTTCATTGGGATGCAGATTCTGAAACAGCTTTTCAAGCACTTAAGAAAGCCTTGACTACTGCTCCTGTGTTAGCATTGGCTGATTTCAATAAATATTTTGTGATAGAAACTGATGCATGTTCTAGTGGGGTGGGAGCAGTCCTGATGCAACAAGGGAGACCTATAGCCTTTTGCAGCAAGGCATTGGAACCTAGGCACATAGGGTTGTCTACCTATGAGAAGGAGTATATGGTTGTTCTGTCAGCTGTAGATAAATGGAGACACTATTTGCAAGGAGGTCATTTCATTATAAGGACTGACCACCAAAGTCTTAAGTATCTTTTGGAACAAATAGTCACTACAGCTCTTCAACAAAAAGGGTTAGCCAAGATAATGGGGCTGGATTATGAGGTGCAATACAAGAAAGGTGCAGAGAACAGGGTGGCTGATGCATTGTCAAGAAGACATAAAGATTGCCCTACCATTAATGCCATCACTACAGCAGACCCCACTTGGATGAAGGAAATTGAGTTGAGTTATGAAAGGGAGACCTATAGCCTTTTTCAGCAAGGCATTGGAACCTAAGCACATAGGGTTGTCTACCTATGAGAAGGAGTATATGGTTGTTCTGTCAGCTGTAGATAAATGGAGACACTATTTGCAAGGATGTCATTTCATTATAAGGACTGACCACCAAAGTCTTAAGTATCTTTTGGAACAAAGAGTCACTACAACTCTTCAACAAAAAGGGTTAGCCAAGATAATGGGGCTGGATTATGAGGTGCAATACAAGAAAGGTGCAGAGAACAGGGTGGTTGATGCATTGTCAAGAAGACACGAAGATTGCCCTACCATTAATGCCATCACTATAGCAGACCCCACTTGGATGAAGGAAATTGAGTTGAGTTATGAACATGATCCCCAAGCTCTACAGTGATCACTGAACTTATTACTGCACCTAGCAGTAGAGCCAATTTATCATTGACTCAAGGAATTTTGAGGCAAAATCAGAAAATTTATGTAGGAAGGAGTACCGACCTAAGGACAAGAATTTTTGAGGTCCTACACTTATCTCCCTTACGAGGGCATTCTGGACAACAAAGAACTTACAAAAGGATACAGATGATCTTCTATTGGCCTAATACGAAGGCAGATATGTTCAAATGGGTTTCAGAATATGATATTTGTCAGAGGGTAAAAAATGAAAACATCCATCCAGTTGGTCTATTACAGCCGTTACCTATCCCTGACCTTCGTTGGCAATACATTGTTATGGATTTTGTGGAAGGTTTACCCTCCTCAAATCACAGGAACACTGTCCTAGTTGTTGTGGACAGATTAACAAAGTATGGTCATTTCTTAGCTCTGAGTCATCCCTATACTGCACAAGATGTGGCCGATTTATTTCTAAGGAAAATTTACAAGCTGCATGATCTACCTAATACCATTTTTATTGCCAGAGATGTTGTTTTTACAAGCCAGTTTTGGCAGGGTTTGTTTAAATCATTGGGAACCAAACTAAACATGTCGACTTCCTACCATCCCCAAACTGAGTGCTTGGAATCCTATTTGCAAGCTATGGCGTTTACTAACCAAAAACAGTGGTCCAAGTGTATAACACCAACTACCATAATGCTCTAAATCAACAGCCTTTGAGGCCCTTTATGGGTTCCCACCTCCACACGTTGCCTTAGGGTCTCTTTCTTACCCATCCAATACTCAGGTTGGGGCATGCATCGCCCAAAGGCAAACCATGTTGCAGCATTTTAAGGAGAATCTCACACAGGAACAAGACCGAATGAAATTCTATGCAGATCGTGCAAGAACAGACAGACAATTTGAAGAAGGCGACTATGTGTATCTAAAGCTACAACCCTACAGGAAATCTTCAGTAGCTATCATAAAGAACTTAAAATTGAGTGCATGTTACTATGGACCTTATAAAGTACTACAACGTATAGGAGCAGTATCTTACCGGCTTGACTTGCCTCCAGGCTCACAGATCCACCCAGTGTTCCACATTTCTCATTTGAAGTGACAGATAGGGCCAACAATCATTCCTCAGATGCAACCTCTGATTTGTGACGACGATGGTCGAGTCAAGGTTCAGCCGATTGCTATTCTTCAGAGGAAAATGGTGAAGGTCAATAATTGAGTTGGGGTTAAAGTTCTGGTTCAATGGGCTAATCTAAGCTCTGAAGAGGCCACGGGGGTACGTGCGAAGCCAATTTCTCGAGTTTGTAGCTCAGTATAGACGTTGAGGACAAGGTCTGTTTTATGAAAGGGGTATTGTAATGTTTGGAGAAGGCTGAGGTTTGTGTCGAAGAAGAAGAAAGGAATTAGGAAAGTAGCTAATTAGGGTTAAAAGGCAAGAGCACGTGCAAATTATGAAGGAAGGTGTAAGGAAGATCGGACGGCTGTGATTGCAAGCTAGGAATTAATAATGAATGGGTCAGATTCGATCAATTGTAACAGATTGGGCCTTAATCTGTTATAAAAGAATTGGGAGATCAGTTTTTGACCGGTATTATTCTGTTACTCTTCTTCCTCTCTACTCTTTCTCTTCTTCTACAATTCCTAATTCTCTACTCGTGATTCTCCGTTTCAGGTTTATGTGAAGACCTTCAATGGAGTCATAATTGTTTGCTTGTAATCGTTGAGAGTTACTACTGTAATTGAAACCAGAAATTAGTAAAAGCTCCATTGTTGCCCATTTTCAATTACTTTTTAATTTTCCATTTAAGTACATTACATCTTACCCCCTTTCTGTTCCTCTCCCCCGTTATTCTTTACCCTCCATCTCCCCTGATTCCCCTTTAATTTCTCATCTTCTCCTTTTCTCTGTGAGATTTTTCTCTTACGATGAAAAGCTTGCGCAACTTTTTTCAATTTTTTTGGGATTGTGTTTTTGATTGATCTTAGTGGTTAAAAGTGAAAAAGTATCACAGGTGGTTTTTTTTTATGAGTGGCGTTTTCTTGGGGTGGCGGGTGGATTAATTGTTCTTCTCTTAGCTGCAGATAATTGATTTGAATTTTGGGATTTTGACAATTGAATATCTATCAGAATTTTCATATATCTAGTACAAGTCCTTTATTTCTTCCATCCCGCTCATAGCTCCTCCACGATCCTAGAAGGTATGGTTAAAAGGAATAGAAAAAAATTAAAACATTTAAGAAATTAGTACTTTTTATTAATTTGAGAGTTTTAGAGTGGAGAAGAATGGAGTACGTGGTTGATTTGAGTTCTTTTTAGTGGATGAGGGTGGTGTCTATAGTGGATGAAACATGTTATGGTGGTGCTGTCATGGTGAAGAAGAAGAGAAGGGAATTTTTTTTTAATTTCTTGGTTAAAAGAGTGTGACCTACAAATTACACATGTCAAATAATTAGTTAAGAAAATGATATGTCAACCATGTCAAATTAATTGAGATACACACTCAACTGGGGGTTTTATGTAAANCAAAGTTTTTTAACAATTCTACATAAACCAAATTTGCGCGAATATTAAAGTTATGGATCACCCAACTAATGCCAATATTTTTCAGAAATGAGTTTAAAAAGAAATTTTTCATTCTAAGAACTTGAATAGTTCTTGAATCATCAAAATAAATAAATCATTCTTCTTGTTCTTCAACTTGGGTGTAGGACACAAAATTAACTTTGTTAGCACAAATATGCTTAGTAGCACAAGAGTCTAACACCCAGTCTCTTACATTAGCCATAAGATTTGCTTGAGAAATGATCACAACGATCATAGCATCTGCTTAGTCAAATTTATTTTTGACTTTGCAGGATTATCATTTCTATCTAATCCTCTTCTACATTGAAAAATAAATGATGGCTTAGTGTGCTCCCACAAAATAATTATCATTTTCCAATAAAGTTTGATCTCAAATAAATAACTCTTAGTTATATGAAAAAAAATTAGTCATTATTCAACATTCACCGAAATGATCAAGAGATAAGCAAAGATTATTTTTAGAACATAAAGTACTTTCACCAAAATGAAATATACTTTGGTTCTCCAATATATATATTATCGCCACAAAAATCACAAATTTCGTAAGACTCTTCTATATTGACACTAAATTATTTTTTTCAGCGATGTAAGGGCAGTGTGAAGACCCGTAAAATTTCATGGCTAAAAAGATGCCCAAATAGGTCCCCGTGTTGTTATAACTGTAGAAATTCTTAAAACGAACCCTTTTTGAGTAAAAAGTACCCCGGGACTTAAAAGATATAATTTTCCAAAATTGCGCAGGTCTGCGGTCCACTATGTGATCGCATATCAGGTATGCGGACCGCATAGTGGTCGCATACCTGGACAGTTTGCTGTCCAATTTGAGGACAGTTATGCGGCCTAGAATGTGATCGCATTTCACGAATGCGGGCCGCATAGTTGTCTCATTCTTGCACCTTGACTTTTGCGGAGGGAGTTATGCGACGCACTATGCGATCGCATAACAGGTATGCGGACCGCATAGTGGTCGCATACTAGGGCAGTCTACTTTTCTTTTTGGCCTATTTGAGGGCCAATTATGCGACAGGAATGCGGACCGCATAGCAGGAATGCGATCGCATTCCTGACCGCATTTCTGCTTTGGGACTGTTAAATTTCTAATTTCATACCCGACCCCCAGTTCATTAAAACACCTCCCCCTTTCATTTTAAGCTTATTTTCTGATAAATTAGAGAGAGGAGAGAGTTGGTTCTAGAGAGAGAGTCCAACTTCATCCAATTTGTTTCTCCAACACTACTCAGACCTGGAATTAATCAAGTAGGACACCATTTTCTTCACTACAAGAGGTAAGCTTCTACCCCATCAACCTAAATTTCCAGATTTTTGGTAAAATGAAACATGGTTAGGTGAATTCATAAAGATAAGGGTAGGAGCCTTGCATGCATGTAACCCACTAATCATAATCTAGAAAAAAGAAATGGGTTAGAGTAATCTTTCACTAAAAAGAGGCCATTTAATCTAAAAGAACACTTAGTATTTGATAGAATGATCAAGTGAGTTCAATATATGATCATTGTTCCTAATTCTAAGTTAAATTATGCCACATTGTGAACTAGATTGAAGGTGCTAGAAGGTCCGGTGAATTGTGGTAGAAATTAAGGAAAAATCCCAAATCAAGGCATATATGGCTAACTTTAATCTTTGTAGAGTTACCTTGTTAGTGTCCGAGTACACAGTATGAAATTCTTGCTTGAGCATATGTGAATTGTTTGTCCTGCTGTGTCGAGTTGTACGAATTCACTCTCTGATTTTCTTAAGTCAATTACCATGCTAGTTGAGATTATGAAGGGTGATTCTTTGTGCTTATCCTACCATGTGTAAAGCTCGTTAAATGTTGAATACATCGGTATGAGAGGATGTGCTGCAAAACGAAAAAAATGATAATGAAATAAAGTGATGAATGTATCCAAGTGCTAAATGTTGTGTAGTAAATAATGAAAGTAAATATGGGCCGATTTTATTGAGTTAAACGATTGTGGCAACACCATATATGAATTGCTGATTGGTAAGGATCATTGTGCCTTGATTTCACATAGTTATTGGTTGATATGAAATTATGTTCTTCATGATAAAGATTCTTGTGATATGATTGTTGGTGATTGTTGTTATGAAATGGGAACATACGGTGGGATCGGGTTGCGCGCCGCAACACGAAGTAGTAAGGGTGGAGAGGTAATAAGGGTGAAACATGATTGTACGGTGGGATCGGGTTACGCGCCGCAACATGAAGTAATAAGGGTGGAGAGGTAATAAGGGTGAGACGAGAATCTACGCCGGGATCAGGTTGCGCGTCGCAACAGATGAGAAATTGAAGCAAGTAACTGTAAAATCTTCATTTGTGGTTTACTGTATACTCGTGTGGTACTTGTGTGGTTACTCTATCTGCTTTCTAATTGTGTATTGTTTGATTCTACTTGGATTAAAATTGGTTCATACATGCTAGTACTATTCAATGGTACTAACGTCCCTTTTGCCGGGGGCCCTACATATTTTATATGGATGTAGGTGGTTCCACAGTAGGTAGCTCAGACGGCCGATAGTGGTGTTTCCCCTTCGTACCTTCAGAAGATCCGGTGAGCCCCACTTCCTCTCGGGGCCATGTGTAGTCCACATCATCTTTTTGTATATGTTATATTTTTTTAAGGTATAGTCGGGGCCTTGTTGCGGGCGAGTATTGTGTAAACCCTTAGTACTCTTAGAGGATCCGTAGACATGATGTGGGTTGTACATATATGTATTTTGGGGCGGTAAATGTGTTTACTAGTGATCATGGTCCGAATCGGGATTATTGTATGTTTTGTGATTATCAAATATGGAAATGATAAAGGATAATATGAACTCAAGTAGTAGATTCATGCTTAAACTCTAAATTGCTAATTCATGTGGAATAATGTATATTATAAACACGGGGTGATGCGTTGGGTAGGAAAAGCAATCCAGGTCCGCTTGACCGGGATCATCCAGTTGGGCGCCGGTCTCGTCCCTCGATTTTGGGGCATGACAAACTTGGTATTAGAGCCTAAGGTTTTAAAAAGTGTCCTAGGATGTCTCGGAGCCGTGTCTAGTAGAGCCCTTCTTATCGGTGTGTTGTCGACCACATCTATAATTAGGGGGCTGCATGGACATTTAGGAAAATACCCTTTCATTGTTACTCTGTATCGTGCGATGTGGTGAAAGGTGAGGTTTTCTATCTCCAACTCGTGCATTGTTCCAATTTTCAGTAGATGGCGCCCAAGAAGAGAGCCCGACTCGGCCCAGAGGCCAATGCCACCCCAGGAGTGGCCGTGAATTCGTTATCTGATGGTGCGGGTGAGAATGATTCCCCGACCCTGAATCTGCCTGACTCTTCCATCCCAGGCCAAGATATTCCTATTCCTGCTCGAGCGGAGGGTGCTACAGCCCCTCCCACTGATGTTCCTGATTCTTCTCCAATCCCAGCTTCTGGTCCCGGTATTTCTGATGGGGACCTCAGGGGAGCTATTCAGATGTTGACTCAGCTAGTGGCCTCCCAGACCCAAAGATCACATGTTTCCCCTGCATCCTCTAGCGAGCAAGGGGATTCTTCAGGTTCCAGGGTCAACCAGTTTCTGTGGTTAGCCCCTCCAGAGTTCACAGGCACCGACCCAGAGGCTGATCCTCAGGAGTTCATTGATGAGATGTGCAAGACTCTCCAGGTTATGAAAGCTATAGAGACCGAGGGGGTTGAGTTGGCCTCCTATCAGTTAAAGGGAGCAGCGTATTCGTGGTTTGAGATGTGGGAGGGGAGCCCTCCGGCGAAGTGGGATGAGTTTGTTGATGCCTTCGTGGATCATTTCTTACCTGTCGAGACTATGGCAGCCCGTGTCGTGGAGTTTGAAGTCCTTAAGTAGGGCATCATGAGTGTGTGGGAGTACCACATGGAGTTCGTGCGCCTATCCAAATATACCATCAACATGATGCCGACTATGGAGGCCAGAGTTCGACGGTTTGTTCAGGGCCTTGGTCCCTTGGTTGTTAATGAAGCTGCTACAGCTGCCTTGCATTCGAATATGAATTATGGGAAGATCGTGGGATTCGCCCAGGCCATATAGGCTCGAAAGTTGAAGATAAGAATGGAGAGGGAGAGTAGTAGTAGAGCCCGGTCAGCGGGCAACCCTGAGAGTTCAGTTGGAGGAGGGATATCAGTCCTTGGGAGAGGGTCATCAGGGCCATCCCAGTCCTATGCTCAGTCCTCAGCCAGTACCCCGCCATCAGGGCACAGTTATCAGCGGGGAGGTCGCTTTGAACCAGGTCCAGACAGCAGGAGGTTCCATCAGTCGAGCCGTTCTGGTGGGGGGTTCTAGCAGCAGCGGAGGGCCACATGCCCTAAGTGTGGGAGGTTTCATTCTGAGCCTTGTTACTTGGATATACCGGTATGCTATAGATGTGGAGAGAGAGAGGCCATATCCAGCGAGACTGTCGTGCACCCAGTCAGGGAGCGGGTAGGGGTACTGCTCAGCCATCCAGCTCTTCAGCCGCTACATCTTCAGCACGCCCTCCAGCTTCAGCAGGGCGCGGTACAGTTAGGGGTGGAGCACGGGGTCGAGGGTGACCCAGTCAGCTCTATGCTTTGAGTGGTCGTCAGAGTGCGGTGGCTTCCCCAGATCTTGTCACAGGTATTCTGGTTGTTCAGTCACATGATATTTATGCTCTTATTGATCTCGGGTCTTCTTTGTCATATGTTACTCCATTTATTGCTTCAAGTTTTGGGATAGAACCCGAACAGCTTCATGAGTCGTTCTCTGTGTCGACTCCGGTTGGTGATTCCATTACAGCCGTGCGAGTCTATAGGAATTGTGTTGTCACGATGCATGGTCAGGATACCACGGCCGATCTTATTGAGTTAGAAATGGTAGATTTTGATGTAATTATGGGGATGGATTGGCTCTATTCGTGCTTTGCTAAACTCGACTGTCGAACCAGGATTATGAGGCTCGAGTTTCCTAATGAATCAGTTATCGAGTGGGAGGGGAATAATGTTGTGCCAAGAGGTAGATTTATTTCCTACCTTAAAGCCTCAAAGATGATCAGAAAAGGGTGCATCTACCATTTGGTCCGGGTTGCGGACACCGCTTCAGAGGTGCCTGCTCCCGAATCTGTGCTTATTGTGAATGAATTTCTTGAAGTATTTCCAGACGAGCTTCCTGGGATTCCACCAGATAGAGAGATCGATTTCGGGATTGATGTATTGCCAGATACGCAGCCAATATCTATTCCACCCTACCGAATGGCGCCAGCAGAATTGAGAGAGTTAAAAGAACAATTGAAAGATCTATTAGAAAAGGGTTTCATTCGGCCAAGTGTGTCGCCTTGGGGCGCACCGGTTCTTTTTGTCAGAAAGAAAGACGGATCGCTTCGGATGTGTATTGATTATCGGCAGCTCAACAAGGTCACCATAAAAAACAAATACCCATTGCCTCGGATAGATGATTTGTTCGATCAGTTGCAAGGTGCTAGGTTCTTCTCAAAGATTGATTTGTGGTCCGGGTATCACCAGTTAAAAATCAGGGAGCAGGATATTCCTAAGACTGCCTTCAGAACTCGATATGGGCACTTCGAATTTGTGGTAATGTCTTTTGGGCCCAATGCCCCATCAGCTTTTATAGATCTTATGAATCGGGTTTTCAAACCATTTCTTGGCTCCTTTATGATTGTCTTCATTGACGACATCCTTGTTTATTCGCGAAGTCAGGAAGATCATGCTACTCACCTCAGGGCAGTTCTACAGACTCTTCATCGGCACTAGTTGTATGCAAAGTTTTCAAAATGTGAATTTTGGCTAGAATCAGTCGCCTTTTTGAGCCATGTTGTCTCCAGGGAAGGGATTCGGGTTGATCCCCAAAAGATTGCAGCGGTAAAGGATTGGCATAGGCCAACGACCCCGACAGAGATTCGCAGTTTCTTGGGTTTGGCTGGGTATTATCGGAGGTTCATGGGGGGATTCTCTACCCTCGCCTCCCCATTGACTAAGCTGACGCAGAAAGCGATTAAGTTTCAGTGGTCAGATGCTAGCGAAAAGAGTTTCAGGAATTGAAATTGAGATTGAATACGGCGCCGGTGTTGACCTTGCCAAAGGGTACAGAGGGATTTGTGGTTTATTGTGATGATTCAAGGGTTGGTTTGGGGTGTGTATTGATGCAATGTGGTAAGGTAATAGCATATGCTTCTAGACAGCTCAAGAATCACGAGAAGAATTATCCGACGCATGATTTGGAGCTCGCAGCGGTTGTGTTCGCATTAAAAATCTGGCGGCATTATATTTATGGGGTCCATGTGGACGTATTCACAGACCACAAGAGTCTTCAGTATTTATTCAAACAAAAGGAGTTGAACTTAAGGCAGCGGAGGTGGTTGGAATTGCTCAAGGATTATGATATGAATATTTTGTACCATCCAGGGAAGGCGAATGTGGTAGCCGACGCTCTTAGTCGGAAATCCATGGGTAGCTTGGCTCATTTGGAAGCAAGTCAGAGGCTTTTGGCTTGGGAGGTTTATCAGTTGGCTATTCTGGGGTCTGTCTTTCGACCTCAGACGAAGGGGATGTCGTGGTGCGTAATGAGCAGAATCTTCACTTGTAACGGAAATCAAGGAAAAGCAATTCAGAGATCCAGCCTTGGTACAGTTGAGAGAGGCAAATCTGAATCATAAGACTACAACATTTTCACACGGCAATGATGACAGTGTTTTGCGGTGCCAAGGGAGGCTGTATGTTCCGGACGTGGATGATATTCGGGAAAGGGTAATGGCAGAGGCTCACAATTCCAGGTATTCAGTACACCCCGGTTCTACAAAGATGTTTCATGATCTCAAAGAGATTTATTGGTGGAATGGTATGAAGAGGGGTGTGACGGAATTTGTGGCTATGTGTCCGAATTGTCAGCAAGTGAAGGCCGAGCATCAGAGGCCCGGTGGGTTGGCACAGCTTATGGAAATACCAATATGGAAATGGGAGATGATCAATATGTACTTTTTGGTGGGGTTACCTCGCACTCCATGTAGGTTCGACTCAGTTTGGGTAATAGTGGATCGGCTCACGAAATCAGCTCACTTTTTGCCAGTCAAGTCCACCGATACTGCGGAATTCACAGCTAACTTTTGGAAGAAATTTCAGCAAGGTTTGGGTACCCAAGTAAATCTCAGCATAACATTCCATCCACAGACTGATGGGCAGGCAGAGAGGACCATTCAGACGCTTGAAGATATGTTACGGGCTTGTGTATTAGATTTCAAGGGTAGCTGGGATGATCACTTGCCGCTTATAGAATTTGCTTATAATAACAGTTTCCATGCTAGTATTCGGATGGCCCCATTTGAGGCGTTGTATGGAAGGAGGTTTAGGTCTCCGATTGGATGGTTCGAGGTTGGAACTGTTAGGACCGGATCTTGTGCACCAAGCTATGGAAAAAGTTAAGGTCATTCAGGAAAGGATGAAAACTGCTCAGAGTTGTCAGAAATCCTATGCGAACGTCCGTTGAAGAGACTTGGAGTTTCAACTGAATGATTGGATATTCTTGAAGGTGTCTCCCATGAAAGGAGTAATGCGGTTTGGGAAGAATGGTAAATTGAGCCCAAGGTATGTCGGGTCATATAGGATTTCTCAAAGGATAGGACAGGTGGCTTATAGGCTAGAATTGCCTCCTGAAATGTCATTAGTGCACCCAGTGTTTCATGTGTCCATGTTGAAGAAGGTGATTGGGGATCCATCCGCCATTGTGCCGGTTGAGACGGTTGAAATTAATGAAGGATTGTCATATGAGGAGGTTCCAGTTGCTATTCTTGATAGGCAAGTCCGTAGATTGAGGAACAAAGAGATTGCTTCTGTTAAAGTATTATGGCGGAGTCAACAAGTCGAAGAAGCCACATGGGAAGCGGAAAATGAAATGAAAGAGAAATATCCCCACTTGTTTGAATAAGTCCGGTAGTGGTTTTGAAAGGTGTCATTCCTAAGAAAGTATATATTGTGTTAAATTTGGTGCAAGAACACTCCACTCCCCTAATTACCCTACTATTGTGACTTCCCAAACTTTGTGCCATAAATGTATATGTTGTTGTGAATAGCTGAATTATGTACAACTCAGTGTAATAGCTGAATTATGTGCAACTCATTGTAATAGTTCAATTATGTGCAAATTTGTGGAGTTAACCGAACTATGTGAGGCTTGTGAAGTAATTGAATTACATGTAGCTGGTTGAAAGGACCGGGTTATGTGCAAGTTGATAGAGTCATTGGTAATGTGTGGAATTGGTTAAACATGTGTTTCGGGGGCTCTCTGACAGGTATATAGGCCTAATTACTAAGGAAACTCTGGCAAAAATTTTCAGAAAATATCGGAGTTAGTAAAAATTTGGGGGTTGGTTTATTTTGTGTTTTCCTACTCTAGTGATTCCCCGATCCTCATTCGAGGACGAATGATTTTAAGTGGGGGAGAATGTAAAGACCCGTAAAAAAATATTTCATGGCTAAAAATAATGCCCAAATAGGTCCTCGTGTTGTTATAACTGTAGAAATTCTTAAAACGGACTCTTTTTGAGTAAAAAGTACCCTGGGACTTAAAAGATATAATTTTCCAGAATTGTGCAGGTCTGTGGTCCACTGTGCGATCGCAGATCAGGTATGCTGACCGCATAGTGCTCGCATACCTGGACAGTTTGCTGTCCATTTTGAGGACAGTTATGCGGCTTAGAATGCGATCGCATTTCACGAATGCAGGTCGCATAGTTGTCGCATTCTTGCACCTTGACTTTTGCGGAGGGAGTTATGCGACGCACTATGCGATCGCATAACAGGTATGCGGACCGCATAGTGGTCGCATACCTGGGTAATCTACTTTTCTTTTTGGCCTATTTGAGGGCCATTTATGTGACAGGAATGCGGGCCACATAGTTCCTGACCGCATTTCTGCTTCGGGACTGTTAAATTTCTAATTTCATACCCGACCCCCAGTTCATTAAAACACCTCCCCCTTTCATTTTAAGCTTATTTTCTGATAAATTAGATAGAGGAGAGAGTGGATTCTAGAGAGAGAGAACAACTTCATCCAATTTGTTCCTCCAACACTACTCAGACCTGGAATTGATCAAGTAGGACACCATTTTCTTCACTACAAGAGGTAAGCTTCTACCCCATCAACCTAAATTTCCAGATTTTTGGTAAAATGAAACATGGTTAGGTGAATTCATGAAGATAAGAGTAGGAGTCTTGCATGCATGTAACCCACTAATCATAATCTAGAAAAAGAAAATGGGTTAGAGTAATCTTTCACTAAAAAGAGGCCATTTAATCTAAAAGAACACTTAGTGTTTAATAGAATGATCAAGTGAGTTCAAGACATGATCATTGTTCCTAATTCTAAGTTAAATTATGCCACATTGTGAACAAGATTGAAGGTGCTAGAAGGCCCGGTGAATTGTGGTAGAAATTAAGGAAAAATCTCAAATCAAGGTATGTATGGGTAACTTTAATCTTTGTAGAGTCACCTTGTTGGTGTCCGAGTACACGGTATGAAATTCTTGCTTGAGCATATGTGAATTGTTTGTCCTGCTGTGTCGAGTTGTACGAATTCATTCTATGATTTTCTTAAGTCAATTACCATGCTAGTTGAGATTATGAAGGGTGATTCTTTGTGCTTATCCTACCATGTGTAAAGCTCGTTAAATGTTGAATACATCGGTGTGAGGGGATGTGCTGCAAAACGAAAGAAATGATAATGAAATAAAGTGATGAATGTATCCAAGTGCTAAATGTTGTGTAGTTAATAATGAAAGTAAATATGGGCTGATTTTATTGAGTTAAATGATTGTGGCAACACCATATATGAATTGCTGATTGGTAAGGATCAGTGTGCCTTGATTTCACATAGTTATTGGTTTATATGAACTTATGTTCTTCATGATAAAGATTCTTGTGATATGATTGTTGGTGATTGTTGCTATGAAATGGGAACGTACGGTGAGATCGGGTTGCGCACCGCAACACGAAGTAGTAAGGGTGGAGAGGTAATAAGGGTGAAACATGATTGTACGGTGGGATCGGGTTGCGCGCGAAAACACGAAGTAATAAGGGTGGAGAGGTAATAAGGGTGAGACGAGAATGTACAGTGGGGTCGGGTTGCGCG
Organism: Nicotiana knightiana; assembly: GCA_005239525.1. Classification (NCBI taxonomy): domain Eukaryota; kingdom Viridiplantae; phylum Streptophyta; class Magnoliopsida; order Solanales; family Solanaceae; genus Nicotiana; species Nicotiana knightiana. Next base: position 80,197 of record ML395260.1, on the reverse strand, counting down.
CCGCAACAGATGAGAAATTGAAGCAAGTAACTATGAAATCTTCATTTGTGGTTTTTTGTATACTCGTGTGGTAATTGTGTGGTTACCCTATCTGCTTTCTAATTGTGTATTGTTTGATTCTACTTGGATTAAAATTGGTTCATACATGCTAGTACTATTCAATGGTACTAACGTCTCTTTTGCCGGAGGCGCTACATCTTTTATATGGATGTAGGTGGTTCCACAGCAGGTAGCTCAGACCGCCGATAGTGGTGTTTCCCCTTCGTACCTTCAGCAGATCTGGTGAGCCCCACTTCCTCTTGGGGCCATGTGTAGTCCACATCATCTTTTTGTATATGTTATGTTTTTTAAGGTATAGCGGGGGCCTTGTTGCCGGCAAGTATTGTGTAAACTCTTAGTACTCTTAGAGGCTCCGTAGACATGATGTGGGTTGTACATATATGTATTTTGGGGCGGTAAATGTGTTTACTAGTGATCGTGGTCCGAATCGGGATTATTGTATGTTTTGTGATTATCAAATGTGGAAATGATAAAAGTATAATATGAACTCAAGTAGTAGATTCATGCTTAAACTCTAAATTGCTAATTCATGTGGAATAACGTATATTATAAACACGGGGTGATGCGTTGGGTAGGAAAGGCAATCCAGGTCCGCTTGATCGGGATCATCCGGTTGGGCGCCGGTCTCGGCCTTCGGTTTTGGGGCGTGACAGTTTATTATTACTCATTCTGTCAAGTATAAGTGTTCAAATAGGAAACTTTTAAGTTTATTTGCCGGGTTGACAAATGGGTGCAAATTTAGGTGGCCCCGAGGACATTTTGCCTTTTATTTTTATGCCCCTATTTTGTTGAATTAGTAGTTGCAATTAGCTAATCGAGCATAATGATTTCATGTGATTGCCACCTCTTGCTCCTGATGTTTTGCTTCTCCGTTGAAATTATGATGCCTGAGATAGAACTTCCATACTGTTGTCTGCTCAATGGCGTTATACGAGATTGCCAACCACAGATGTATACATGATAGGAGCTATAGTTGTACTTACGAGTTGTAACATAATCCAAGTGTCTGTATTCAAAAATTCAGTTTATGCGTATAAATAATTTAACAGAACCCAGTAAACTAGGTATGCCTCTAAGTTCATCATTAAATCTTTAGCTTGTCACCTCTCTGAGAAGGGAATATACCATCAGAACACAAACTTTACATGTGATCATTCAGGCAGCATCAAGGTAGTGAACGTAAGGGAAATTTTACGATCTCGTAATAATATGATACTAGTACTCCCTCCGCCCTCCGATCCGCCCTCCGATCCACAATAAGTGACCAATTTGCCTTAGGCACATCCATTAAAGAAATACTAAATTCTAGACAAAAATAGTTAATGTGACTAAACTACCATTAATTAAATATTACATCATAATTTAATGTGAGAAGTAAAAAACTTTTTAGGAATACATCCATAAGAGTAATTTTGGAAAAACAAATTAATTTTTGTTTTATTATATAAATGGACACTTATTTTGAACCAGAGTTAAAAAGAAAAATTGATCACCGGAGGGAGTAATTAATAAGCAGGACCTGAAATTGAGCTAATGGAGTGCCTCTTTTAGGGCTTATCTAAGAATTAGGATAGACGGACACATGCTTTAAGAAATAAAGGTCATCCCAAGACTTGTGTATCAGAAAGACCTACCAATAATGGGTGATCAAATAGTGAAATGTTTAAGGCAGTAGAGAGCCATCAGTAAAACTTAGGCAAACAAAGTAGTAGTTACTGGCACTCCTATCAACTTAAATAGTGATTCATCATTCATTCATTTAATACACAATAATCAGAGACAGGCAATTGTGATTGTTTTGAGATTTTCTTTATATCTGAATCCATTTTGAATCCAAGCTAGTGCAGAAAACTGCCATTCCAGCCCATCTCCCATTCAAATGTCAAGAACAAACAATAACAGTCTCAATCAATTTCAGCCATCACTTTGGGTCACTGAAGAAGCCATTGATAGATGGCATGATCTCTGGAGCCCTGTTACGAACAAACTTCCTAAGAGCATGCTCTGCATATTTCTCCCCTTCTGTAAAGTTATCCAGCACTCCTGCTGCCCTGTTCTCCTTGGTCACCCTATATTTTGCATAAACACAAAGACACCACTGAAACTATAAGATATATTGCCCCTTGTTCAATTTCTAAGTATACTTCATGATTTTATTTGAGTTTTTAACATCAAAATGGTGAGAATCAAAGTGAAAAATTGGGTAATTTCTCCACTTTCTAATACTCCACTTCTCATTTCTTTATGACTTCAGAAAAATTTAGGAAAAAACAACGAGTAGCATCCGTTAATAGCAGCAATAAACTGCAGCTTAGAGAAGTTGAATGTCCTATTCAGTTTCATTCTCCCTTTTCATATTGGTTTAAAAAGAAAACATCTAATACACTAATGAACAACCAAATAAGCAAATATCTCAACATACAATCAGAACTGAAGGCAAAGTCCATTAAAAGAAACAATAAACTGCAGCTTAGAGAAGTTGAAAGTCCAGCTTTTAGACAGTTTTCCTTCTTCCCTTTCTATCTCAGTTCAAAAGGAAACATCTAACATGGAAAAGTCTCAAGCAATGGAGCTAATGCCAACCGATTTATTAAAAGCCCCAAAAGTTCATTCATTCTAGACCTCGCACAAAAGTTGCAGTTGAAATTGTATGTAGCCATGAAACTTCAGTGATGAGGCAACAAATAACTGCTTTTGTGTGTCGATAAACTACTCGACAAAAAGAAAGCATAATGTCCCGAAAAAACAAAAATTGCTCCCAACTGTGGATCCGCAAAGGGGCAGGGATAAACCACCTAGCCTGTAACAGCCCAATTCCTCTGGCAAAATGCTCTCAATACCACGACACATCCCAGCCCCAGATTTCTCTACTACCACCCTGCCCACAAGATTTCTCTTTCTAGAATTCGTTTTCCTCATACTTCTGAATTCTTTACCTCCGCCCCTTACGGAGCCTGAATACGGGTTCAGCATAACCGAGTAGCTTTGGCACAAATCTAGTATTTATGCTAAAAAATTCAATTATAATATGTATAAATAATTTATTCAGAACCCAGTAAGATGTCTTTCTAAATTCTAGAATCCATATACTCAAAATTCCTAACTCCGCCTACAGTTTTGTTCTTTCTTATTTTCACACATGTATACATTATGCATATCAAATGGTGTCAATATAAAGAAATGATAATATATATATCTATATATATATATATATATATAAGCATAGCATTCAATTACTCAATATGCACCAAAAAGGTTCATTTTTCAACAAATTGAACCAAAATTCTGGAGCCATTACTGGTATCAAATTAAGGAGAATAGGAGATAAATTGTTGTGACAGAGAGGCATTAAATGTGTGTGCAGCTATATATACATATTTAAATACTTTTATTTGTCTTACTATATAGTACATAATCACACTTATATATGTTGGATCAACCTTCATGCATGATTGCATGCCTTTTCATTTAAGAAATTAGCTGCTTAGAAAGCCCAAATATGTCATAAAAATGTACAAAATAAAATTATTTTAAGAACCAGGTTCATAGTAACACACACACACAAAAACAACGGCATAAAGGGAGGGGGTGGGGAGAGGGTACCTGACTTCAGGGTTGATGCAGATGTTGCGAACCAATTGAAACCCACAAATCCCAACAGCTACTCCCACCGCTGCAAATAGTGGATACACCTATATATATAACATCACAAAATAATAATATAGCATCATCAATACTCAGTCGCTCAGATCTAGTGATTATACTATAAAAACCCAAAACCCTTTATATAGTAAATGCACTATAATACTACACATGCAGCCGCTGCCTCTATGCTAGATCCCCCTTTTAAGTTACTAGGGG
>ML395260.1:61810-75664 GCA_005239525.1 Nicotiana knightiana | reverse complement strand
GGGGGGGGGGGGGGGGGGGATGTAGGGGAAATGAGACAGACCTCGGGCCTCAGCCATCGGTTAATGGAGGAGGAGGCAGCCATGGGAAAGTGGAGCTGAATCGGAAAATGAAGGCTACTTCAAAAACAATGAACAGAGCTGGCGACGAGGAACTTAAATGTTATCGGCCATATTTATATTTGGATTTTCTCGAGAATCTTCTCATTGGATGCAATAAGCCCATAATGTTTTCAACTGTATTCCAAGTTGCTCTGTCACTCGTAATTTTGAGTATTTATTTTTCTTTAAGCATAAAATAAAGAAAAGATAAAACAAAAAGAACAACCACAAAATGACACCAAAAAAGGAAAGAACGAAAAGGAAGAGATAAAAATATAAAGGGAAACAGAAGAAAATTTGAACAATTTCATTAAAGCTATGAAATTATTTACTATTTTATCTTTTTAAAAAAAAAGTTTTCTTGGTCAGCCATCTAACTTTAATTTAAATATCAAAAAGCCATAAGTAATGGAATATAAAATGAGCAAATACACAGAGATAGTGGACCGACTATCAAGAACTGACTGCCGCAACTTGCAAGAGCAATATCCAATTTATAAACATTTTGCTCACAAAAATAGGTCTTCCTTTTCTATCCACGGTTAAAGAGCCCAGTTCACCAAATAAATAAAATAGGACTGTATGAGAAAAAGCAAAGCATTGCTAATGGACGGAGATGTGTACAAATAGCCACTAATAGAAGTTCTTTATTTTAAAGTTAGTATTTTAAATATATTTATTCTTTAGCCATTAGTTTAATAAACTTTTACCTCACTGGACGAAAATACCCTTCAGCTATAACTTATACCTAAGCTTTTATTAACGATCATCACAATTAACTTCAAGCGCAGCAATGCAATAGTATTCAACTTACCCGACTGTGATCGCGAATTGCAGAAGCTTCTCCCTCCGATTTCAAACTACAGTATTCAACTTTCGCGTCCAAAAATCAACATAAATTTACAGTAAGTTATGATTTTGTGTGTTTCTGTTGATTTTTATTTCTTTACTATGAATTTGATGGTACGAATTAGAACTTTTTTTTTTTTGAGTTTCTGGATTGATAAGCTTAAGAACACCACGTCCTGTAATAATTCGATAAAAATTGAGGACATAATGTTAAGGATTTGGTGTCCCCGTTTCAAATTGAGTTGAAAACGTTAAGGACACAATGCCATTAACTTTTTTGTTGTTGTTCTGAATATTACGAAAATACTGTCATAGTTTTGAAAATTGTTTAAAAAGGTTAAGGATACTAGGTCAAAAGTTAACTTTGATTTTGAAGTTGAAGAGTTAAGGACACTAGGTCCTGAAGATTGATTTTCAACTTCAAGACTTAAGGACACTAGGTCCTGAAGTTTGAATTTCAAGTTCAAAAGTTAAGGACACTTGGTCCTTAACTTTGATTTTGAAGTAAAAAGTTAAGGACACTAGGTCCTGAAGATTGATTTTCAACTTCAAAACTTAAGGACACTAGGTCCTGAAGTTTGATTTTCATGTTCAAAAGTTAAGGACACGTGGTCCTTAACTTTGAATTTCAAATTCAAAAGTTAAGGACACTTGGTCCTTAACTTTGAATTTCAAGTTCAAAAGTTAAGGACACTTGGTCCTTAACTTTAATTTTGAATTTGAATTTCAAGTTCAAAAGTTAAGGACACTTGGTCCTTAAATTTGAATTTCAAGTTCAAAAGTTAAGGACACTAGGTCCTGAAGTTTAATATTGAAATTGAAAACTTAAGGACACTAGGTCCTGAAGTTTGATTTTCAAGTTGAAAAGTTAAGGACACTTGGTCCTTAACTTTGAATTTCAAGTTCAAAAGTTAAGGACACTATGTCCTGAAGTTTAATATTGAAATTGAAAACTTAAGGACACTAGGTCCTGAAGTTTGATTTTCAAGTTGAAAAGTTAAGGACACTTGGTCCTTAACTTTGAATTTCAAGTTCAAAAGTTAAGGACACATGGTCCTTAACTTACAGTACCTACTCTTAATTATACAAGGATTGCTCTTGACTTGCAGGATGGAAACAATATGCATTATAGTTGAATTTAATGGTAGATGGACTGAAGACTATAAGTATATTGATCATCAAACAAAGCTTTTTCTAGTACCTGAGGCAATTCAGTTTGAAGATTTCATTAAACAAATGTTTGAAGTTATAAATTGGATAGAGACAAGTTTGAAGCAATGATATGGTTTGATATCAACCTGGGAACAAGCAAGGGAATGCTTGTATCCAAAGATTTAGATCTTCACACATGTATAGAGTTACTAAAAACTCATTCACTCTTCAAGGGCTGTCGTTTCATTGTTGATATTTGACAACGACTGCACCCACACTACTATATAAGTATGAAGGTAAAGGTCGTGTAGATTTTACCCGAATGGTCGGGATCGAATCCACAGGGAACCTATAGATGGGAGTGAGTGTATCAGTGATCTAGAAGGGTCGAGTGTTTCTAATTGCACTTCTAAACATTGGTTGGTGTTGAACTATACTAAATGTATTCTATTGTTTGTAAGCTAATTAATGATTAACTTTGTTTTGTTTTTGTTGTTGTTTTCTAATATGGATAAAGGCATTAGGGTCGTGACTGTGGCCTAGGTGGATACACAAAAGGATTCAATTCTAAGGTCGGGGAATATGCTAGGGATATAGCTATAACCAAAGCACGAAGGTGCTCACTCTATACCTCTCGGTAGTTTGAGTGATTATACCCTAATTGCCTTTCTCGAGTCTAATTGGGTGCCCAATAATAAAGCAATATAGGCTTAGGTAGGGTGTTACTCTCTCGAGGTTTAACCCGTTAACTAGGGCTCAAGTAGGGTTTTACCATTTCTGGGTTTAACCCCTTTGATTGGGACTACCAATCTCTTGATAATGCCCTAATTTCCTATTAGGCTAATTTCTAGACTCAAGTCTTCTTTCTCAATAAAGACCCAAGTCATGAAAAGGTTAATTAGTGTTTTCAACCACTAATTATAGCAATAAAAACCTTGAACTAACATAAATATCCAACACCCATTAATTTTCCAACCTTAATTTCAAAATCCCGTTATATACCCACACTAGAGTTGAGCCACAACCCTAGCTAATGGGTCTAGCTACTCATAATCAAAGATGAGAACAATGATAGAGAAAAAGAATAACTCATTTAATTGATTCCTAACAATGAAGAAGTTTTCAATATTAAAAATGCAAGAATAAAGCTAAAGAAATAAAAACCCTAAAATATTCACGAGCTCTCCACTCTGAAAAAAACAGCTGATATCTTCCACCCTCTAAATAAATTACAAAATAGTCTATTTATAGTCTGCCAAATTTTCGGAAAAAAATACCCCTGAAATACCACCGCGGACCGTGAAAACACGACTGTGTCTGCGAAAACATTAGGACCTCACTGGAACGCCACCGCGGTCCGTGAAACTTCGATCGCGGCCGCGGTGAGAACTTGCAATTCTTGGGTCACACTGGAACTCCAATGCGGTCCGCGAAACTTCGACCGCGGCTGCGATGGATGACAATCAACTTTCTAAGCTACTGGAAATGCACCACGGTCCGCGAAACCACGACCGCGGCCGCGGTGGCTGATGGCATAATTTCTGAACTCACTGGAAATGCACCGCGGTCCGCGAAACCACGGCCGCGGTGGCCTTGTTGGCTTGAGTAGCCTTGTTGGGTTTGATCCTTGTGCCGGATTCACTCCTATTTTGAGCATATTTTAGACTGAATGCCTTCATTTCTGGTTCAATCCTGCAACAAGCACAACGTATAAGCTTTCGGGGCTATTTTGTGTAAAATTGTATCCAAAATTCATGTATAAGGGCACGGAAAACGAGGCAAAAAGCCAAGTTATCAACTCCCCCAAACTTAAGCTCTTGCTTGTCCTCAAGCAAAACAAAATAAGCCCCACCCCTATGAGAGATTTCACAAAAATTTGGATGTACTATTGGTGACCTCAACTAGCATCAATTGGAACTAACGATAGCCCCTAATGCGAATGAATCATTGACAATGATTGAACTTTTCAAAACCATGGTTTCAAGTGTGATACAAGAGCTTCAAGGGTTGGTCCAACTCATCAGTGAACTTCTAACTATTACCTCGATCAGTATGGATCCCAGACTCTTATTCCGTAACTTCCTCCAGCATCTCACCCTTCAAAATAATGACACTCAGAACGAGGAATACGGTGAATCGCTCATCTCTCATCAAGGAAAGAGTCCCAAGTTCGGCTCAAAGTACCATAGGCTTTCCCTTTGTGTACATCACCACTAATATAGGCTTCACTCGTCCTGAGATCATATAGGACTTTTGTGGAATCATGATGAAGGCTTTTGGTCAAGGGTAAGGCGTATTTGGTTAGAGCAAATTTTATCTTTCCTTAAGCACTTCATTTTATTTATTTATTTCTCTCACATTTTCTTGACTCTTTGAGTCTTTTTATCTTTTGTAGGGTTGGAAAGACACTTTTTTTTTATCAATTCCCTTTATTTCTTCTTTTTTTTCTTCTTTTTTTTCATTCTTTTCTTTTCATTATTTTTTTCATTGCCTTTTCTCTTATCTTTCTTTCTTTTGTGCCTTCTTTTTCACCTCATCACATCTCTCGTCTCTCCCCCAAACTTATGTTTTTTGCCTAGCGCCAAGGAAAGATCGGGTGCCAAGAGAGGGTAAAAGAATGGTTAAAGGCTTGTAACTTGGGTACAAAGAAAAGGCTTAAGGCTCAAAAGGGTTGACTAGGGAATATTTCTCTTGGAAGGTTATGGAAGTGTTCAATTCTTTGTTCAATCCAAGGAAAGCCTATAGTCACTTCTCAAGTCAAGTTACACCTAGAATTTCGCCTAGACTACACTCAGGGCAAGTTCTAGACTAGTGGCACGGAACTTGGACTTGCAATTACGAATTTCTCACCACTCACAGCTTTGGATTATTACGGAAACGGATTCGAGGGCCCACAACGACCTTAGTCGTGCTTTGAGTAACAAAAATGGTCCCGAAGAACCACCCGATGATTATCGGCCAACACAAGAGTCTCAAAATCATCACTCTCACCATCCTCAACACAACGGTTTGTATTTGACAATGGGATAAAAGGAAACTGTGTTAGGCCCAAGTGAAGCTTTGCTTGAGGCACCGTTATTGAAAACCAAAACAACAAGAAAAGGAAAAACAGACTCAAACCCTTAAGAAGGTTGTCACAGCGTCCATCCTTGGGAAGAGCCACCCGGTTCACACAAGTTCTACCTTTGGAAAGAACCGTGGCGTTAAGAAAACCAAAGGTTTATTGCTCACGAGAAAACCAAACAAGAAGCTATGAAAGAAAAGTAAGAAGATATAAAATAGAAAAGAATTGTGTAAAATAACGTAAAGTGCGTAGGATAGAATGAATATGTACAATAGGGTAATTAGATGACTATACATAAGGGATGAATATTTACAATGGATAGTTATCTTATACATACCCAAAAAAAAAGAAATAACGTAAAGAAAGAGAAACAAAAAGTTGTTTTCATTATACAATCCGATGTAGCCAAAATAACATGCTTGTAGGGCCACTCCCCCAACTAAAAGAAAGCATTGTCCTCAATGCTATAAAGCAAAAATAGTGCGCAAAATATGGGAGAGAGAGAGGGTAAAGAAAACTCCCTATTGGCCCTCAGTCTGTCGTGGTCCCTGGTGCTCTGTCTGAGATAGGGTAGGAACTTCCTGAGATGAGGAAGGAACTGCCTCAGATGGGGAACCTGTAGGAGATGGATCTGGTATGTCCTGTGATGGAGCTCCGGTGGGCTGAGCCTCCTGGCTCTGAGTTTGAGTGTGCTCTGTGAGGGGGGTCTGCCAGTATAATCCTGATGTTTTGGGCACGGGACGTGACCTTCCTCTTCTTCAGTGGCCTCACCGGCTCCTCCTCCTGCACTGACTGAGGCAATGGTTGCTGCTCTGGTTGGGTCTCTGTGGGGTCTTCTAGTAGCATCTCCAAAGGAATCTGATCGCCTGATAGCTTGTCGACCTCCTTTCTCAGCTTCGCCACCTCCGCCTTTGACGCCCTGGTCTTCCTCAGCTTCTTTGTTTCTTTGGCCAGCTTTGCCAATGCACTCTCATGTGCACCCACTACGTCCAGGATTGTCTTCTGATTCTCCAAAATTTCTTTCAGAGTGTCCTCAATGGACTGTGGGACCTGTGGTGGGAGAGGAGTAACTGGGGCTGCCACGGCTGTAGAAATTGCAGTCAACTTTGTAGTAGTTGACTGGATCCAGTTGGTGAGGCTAGTGAGAGTCATGTTCAACCGTTGAGCAGTCATGGGATAGGCTCTGGTGGAGGGGATCTCTGTAGATGTGGAGGAAGATGGGGTGTAGAAATCCTTCACTATATGCTCATTGGCCTCCGAAAGATGCTCAGTGAAATAGGACCATCCTCTCCTGTATTGAAATTGCTGCCTCACATTAGGGTTGTATGTGGATAAATCTTTCATTGAGAAGGTGCGCTCCGGGATAGAAGATCGTGCAGTCCACAACTCCCTGAATCTGTGGATGGCTTTCTCACTTACAAAATGATCCTTCCACACATCCGGGTTCCTAGTGCGCTCTACCCCTTCAACCACATGCGCATCCCCTTTGTTGTCACTTGAATTCTCCCCAGATAAGGAAGCTGTAGTGGAAGTAGAATATGAGTGTTCACTGGAGGCGGATTTGGCTGGAGACACTTCTCGTGTTGTGGCCGGGAAAGATGAGACCGGGTCAATTGGGGATGACTGTAAGGAGGCCTCTTCTGATGGAGCATATTCACTTCCTGATAGTGAAGGAGGAGAGTCTGTAACCCGACTGGGCCGTCGTGATGACTGAGGCAATGTAACTTTTGAAGGTTGCCTTGGTTCCCCCGTGCCTCTCCCCCTTTGAGTTTCTCCTCTACCCGTGTTTTTGCGACCTCCCCCACGAGATATTACCATTGCATGCAAAGTACACATAAGTGAACATGGTTAGTTTCCAGAACATTGATGTGCAGACACTTGAGTAGTCACTGAAGTTTAAGCATATTGAAATGAGTCAAGACACACTGGACAGACTTCACGGACCGCGAAAAGTCGACCGCGGCCTCGAAAGTCTAATCATGCTTTGAGCAGGACACACTGGACTGACTTCGCGGACCGCAAAAAGTCGACCGCGGTCGCAAAAGTCTAATCAAACTTAAGCAAAATGAAGCACCGCGGTCCGCGAAAAATGGACCGCGGACCGCGAAAATGGCTATTTACCTAGGGTTCCCAGAATTTGCAATTTCTACGCTAAAGTGTTCATTGAGTGAAGTCCTATATAAGTAATCAGTGCAATTGCATTCCAAAGGACTATTTTGAACCCATTTGGGCTAACCCTAACATTTACAAGCCTAGAAAGAGAAAATAATAATGAAAAAGAAATTGAAAACTAAAGAAGATAAAGAAATTAAGAAGTTAATGAAGCATAAATACCCTTACTAGATGTTGGGATGAAAGTATGGATGCAAGCAATAAGTTTCAGAGGATGAAAAAGTGAGACACGGTTGAAAGTGGCTTAGGCTAGCTACAGTGGGAAAAGTGTGAAATGTAACTCTCAAGTCCTATTTATAGGAAGAGCTGGGAACCACCCCACTTACCTACCGCAGATCGCGAAAATTCGACCTCTGTGGTCATTTAATGGCATAAGGCTTACGAGGCAGAAGGGTTTCGCGGACCGCGAAAAGTCTACTGCGGCCGCGAATTCCATTTCCAGAGCACTGTGTTTGCATCATATTGACTTCGCGGGCCGCGAAAAGTTGACCGCGGCCGCGAAGTCAATTTCCAGTGAGCTTTTGTTTCTATACATAGCCAAATTTCTGTGTCAAAATCATCCTACACATCCAAAAACCAGTTAGTGTAAAAGTGAAACCTAATTTATCAAGAAAAACAAAGAAAATGAAAGTAAAGACACATGGGTTGCCTCTCAAGAAGCGCCTGATTTAACGTCGCGACACGACACATTTTACCGGGATCATTGGAGATGAAGAAGTGCCACCACGTGGCTATCNTACCACTTCAAAAGGCCCACTCCACTTTGACTTTAGCTTCCCGGGAAATAACCTCAACCGAGAATTGAACAATAAGACCAAGTCACCAACTTTGAACTCTTTTCCTCGAGCATATTTGTCCTGTAGGTACTTCATTTTGTCCTTATACAAGGATGAACTGGAGTAAGCATGGAATATAAACTCATCCAACTCATTCAATTGCTCCACTCTAAGATTTGCAGCTACATCCCATTCCAAGTTCAACTTTTTCAAGGCCCACATAGCCTTGTGCTCCAATTCCACCGGAAGTTGGCATGCTTTTCCAAAGACCAAGCGATATGGGGACATCCCAATTGGGGTCTTGTAGGCGGTCCGGTAAGCCCAAAGAGCATCATCTAATTTCTTAGCCCAGTCGGTCCTATTGGCATTGACCGTTTTGGATAATATGCTCTTTATCTCTCTGTTAGACACTTCAACTTGGCCACTAGCCTGAGGGTGGTACGGGGTAGTGACTTTATGGTTGACCCCATACTTAGAAAGCAAGGAGTCAAAGGCTTTGTTGCAAAAATGTGACCCCCCGTCACTGATGATGGCTCGTGGAGTGCCAAACCTAGTAAAGATATTCTTCTTGAGAAAGGCTATCACACTCCGCGCCTCATTATTTGGTAAGGCTATGGCCTCCACCCATTTTGACACATAATCAACCGCGACCAAGATGTACGTGTTCCCACATGAACTCACGAATGGCCCCATGAAGTCAATGCCCCAAACATCAAAGATATCTACCTCGAGAATTGAGTTTAAAGGCATCTCATCCTTTTTGGAAATTCCCCCGGCTCTTTGGCATTCATCACACCTCTTCACTAGGGTACTAGCATCCTTATACAAAGTGGGCCAAAAGAACCCACAACTAAGCACTTTAGAAGCAGTTCTCACCCCTCCGTGATGACCACCATACGGCGAGGAGTGGCAAGACTCAAGGATGGCTAGTTGCTCTTCCTCCGGTACACATCGCCGGATTACCCCATCGGTGCAAATCTTGAATAAATAAGGCTCATCCCAATAGAAATCCAAGTTATTCCTTCGAAGCTTTTTCCTTTGGTTAGAAGAGAGCTCACAAGGGACAACTCTGGTGACTAAGAAATTAGCAATATCCGCAAACCATGGCATTTATCTCATGGACATTGAAAGGAGTTGTTCATACGGGAAACTATCATTGATCTCAAGTCCGTCACAAGGACGTCCTTGCTCTTCCAACCGGGACAAATGATCGGCAACTTGATTCTCACTCCCTCTTCGGTCCACTATCTCTAGATCAAACTCTTGTAACAACAAAACCCATCTCATAAGTCTTGCCTTGGAATCCTTTTTGGTCATGAGGTACCGGAGTGCTGCATGGTCAGTGTGAACTATGACTTTGGCACCCATCAAAAAAGCTCGAAATTTTTCCATGGCAAAGACTATAGCTAGAAGCTCCTTCTCCGTGACTGTGTAGTTCATTTGAGCAGAATTCATTGTCTTGCTGGCATAGTAAATTGGATGAAACACTTTGTTTACCCTTTGCCCAAACGCAGCACCCACAGCAACATCACTTGCATCATACATAAGCTCAAATGGGGCACTCCAATCCGGTACCGTGATGATGGGAATGTTAGTGAGCTTGTGTTTTAAGAGTTCAAAAGCTTGCATACACTGCTTATCAAAATTGAATTTGGCATCCTTCTCTAAGAACTTGCATAATGGATTCACCACCTTAGAGAAATCTTTAATAAACCGCCGGTAAAAACCGGCATGGCCAAGAAAGCTCCGGACTCCTCTCACTGAAATAGGTGGTGGCAGTTTTGAAATAACCTCGANGAGTGGTAGTGAGCTTGTGTTTTAAGAGTTCAAAAGCTTGCATACACTGCTCATCAAAATTGAATTTGGCATCCTTCTCTAACAGCTTGCATAATGGATTCACCACCTTAGAGAAATCTTTAATAAACCGCCGGTAAAAACCGGCATGGCCAAGAAAGCTCCGGACTCCTCTCACTGAAATAGGTGGTGGCAGTTTTGAAATAACCTCGATCTTTGCCTTATCAACCTCAATGCCATTCTTTGAAATCTTATGGCCCAAAACAATTCCTTCCTCCACCATAAAGTGGCATTTTTTCCAATTCAAGACCAAATTTATTTCTTCACATCGAGCAAGGTCTTGATCAAGATTACTCAAGCATGCGTCGAAAGAATCCCCAACGACACTAAAGTCGTCCATAAATACTTCTAGAAAGTCCTCCACCATGTCGGTGAATATTTCCATCATACATCTTTGGAAAGTAGTTGGGGCATTACAAAGCCCAAATGGCATTCGAGCAAAGGCAAAAGTGCCATATGGTCAAGTGAAGGTGGTCTTCTCTTGATTCTCTGGGGCTATAAAAATTTGATTATATCCAGAATACCCGTCAAGGAAACAATAATAAGCTCGACCTGCAAGCCTATCCAACATCTGATCCAAGAATGGTAAAGGAAAATGGTCTTTTCGGGTCACCATGTTGAGCTTGCAGTAGTCCATGCACACCCGCCATCTGGTAACCGTTCTTGTAGGAATGATCTCATTCTTATCATTTTTTATCACTATCCTTCCACTCTTTTTCTGAACGCATTGGACCGGAGAAGTCCAAGCACTATCCGAAAGTGGATAGACCACACCCGCATCAAGCCATTTTATGATCTCCTTTTTCACCACATTTTGCATAGCTTCATTGAGTATTCTTTGATGTTCAACATAGGGTTTGGCTCCATCCTTCAATATAATCTTGTGCATGCAAAAGGCGGGGCTAATACCCCGAATATCATCCAAGGTCCAACCAATTGCTTTCTTCCTCCTCCTTAGCACTTTTAAAGTTGAGTCAACCTGCAATTGGGTTAGGCAAGAGGAAAGAATAACTGGTAAAGTACAAGAGGGACCAAGGTATTCATACCTGAGGTGGGAAGGAAGTGGCTTCAACTCCAGATTCGGAGGTTCTTCAATGGATGGCTTTGTTGGTGGGGTCTTCCTGTTCTCCAAGTCCAATGACAATTTTCTGGGAGCACAAGAATAAGACCCCATGCCTTGAAGGGCATGGGAGCTCTCAAGTAAACCATCCACCACTGAGTCCTCGTGATTCAACAAGGCCAACTCCACAGGGTCATCAACATGGACCATAACACTGGCATCATCAATAATAAACTCGGACACAAGGTCCATAAAAGAGCACACTTCGGTGCTGTTGGGCTGCTTCATAGATTTGCATACGTGGAAGACCACTTTCTCATCACCAACTATGAATGTAAGTTCCCCAGCTTCAACATCGACCAAGGCCTTCTTGGTGGCAAGGTAAGGCCTCCCCAAGATAATAGGAACCTCAAAATCAACCTCACAGTCGAGGATAACAAAATCGGCTGGCAATATGAACTTGTCCACTCTCACTAAGACATCATCAATAATACCTAGGGGCCTCTTCATTGATCGGTACGCCATTTGCAAACGCATAGAGGTCTCCCTATGTTTTCCCATCCCCAAGGTCTTGAACACAGAATATGGCATCAAATTTATGCTTGCCCCAAGATCACGTAGGGCTTTTGCAAGTCTGCACTCCCAATTGTGCAAGGAATAGTGAAAGCACCTGGATCTTCAAGTTTTGGTGCCATGGAGTGAACAATATCACTCACTTGGTGAGTCATCTTAATGGTCTCATAATCCATGGATCATTTTTTTGTCACCAAGTCCTTCATGAACTTAGCGTAGCCTGGCATTTGCTCCAAGGCCTCAAACAAAGGAACATTTATGGTGAGACTCTTCATCATATCAAAGAACTTTTTAAACTGGGTCTCTTGCTTCTGTTTTGCTAATCTCTGAGGATAGGGAGGAGGTGGCCTAGGCAATGGTGCCTTTGGGACCACCGATTCCGGCATGTCAATTACGTGTTCCCTAGACGGGTTTACATTTCTATCTGAATCCTCCCTATTTTCATGAATGTCAATTACGTGTTCCCTAGACGGGTTTACATTTCTATCCAAATCCTCCCTATTTTCATGAATTTCAATTCTTACCTCACCTTCACTTGGCTCATCCAATGCTTACTCCACATCAGATGGTAGCTCATCTTGGGGTACAACTTCATCATCATCAACAACTTTCTTTTTTTCTGAAGTACTTGCCTCCACACTTTTTTCACTCCGAGTGGTTACCGCCATGGCATGACCGGTGTTGTTGTTGTTCCCACCCTTGGGGTTCACCGCCGTATCACTTGGTAGTGCACCCTTTGGGCGTGTGTTTAAGGCTTGTGAGATCTGGCCCATTTGTACTTCAAGGTTTCGGATGGAAGTAGTGTGAGAGTATATTTGTGTATCGGATTCTGCATTCCTCTCCATCATATGTTTGAACATGTTTTCTATCCGACCCATTTCCGAGCTTGAAGAACTTTACCCATGAGATTGATATGGAGGAGGGTTGCTTGGTTGTTGGTACATCGGGGGCCTTTGAAAACCCGACCCCTGATTAACTTCACCTCCACAGTTGTTGTTGTTATTTCTTCCGTTCCAATTCTCTTCATTGTTGTTCCCCCATTGTCGGTCATTATTGTTGTTCCATTGACTATCATTGGTATTGTTCCAATTTCTAGCATTGTTATTGTTCAAGTTTCGTGGCCTTTGGTTCCCCCAGTTTTGTGTATTACCTTGCCCTTGGTAGTTGTTTGCATACATAACATCTTCATTTTGGTCATTATAACTTTCATCATGTTCATGGCCACTTGGACCTTGATTCCCTTGATCACCATGGTTTTGCTTAACATTTCCCCGAGGTCTCGTTTGGTTTCCTTGCATATGAACTCCTTCCATAGCATTTACTTGTTTAGGCCCTTGAAAATGTTGGAGTTGGGCTTTAGAAAGTTGGTTCATGGTTGTTGTAAGCTCGGCAATTGCTTGCCCTTGTTCTTGGAGTTCCTTGTGGAGACTATTCGCACCGGTTTACCCTGGAGGCACATTTGCTCTACTTTGCCAAGCCGAAGATGTGTCGGCCATTTCATCAAGAATCTCACATGCCTCCCGGTATTTCATCTTCATAAAATTACCACCGGCCAATTGGTTGACCACACATTGGTTTACCGTGTTGATTCCCCGGTAGAATGTTTGTTGTATCATAGCCTCGGTCATGTCATTGTTAGGGCATTCCTTGACCATGGTTCTATAGCGTTCCCATATTTCATGTAGGGGCTCGTTTGGCTCTTATTTGAATGCCAAAATCTCATCTCGAAGGGCGGCCATATGGCTTAGGGAGAAAAATTTTGCAATAAATTTATCCGCAAGCTCGTCCCAAGTTGATATAGAATGGTTTGGGAGACGCTCAAGACATTCCAATGCTCTTCCCCTAAGTGAGAACGGGAACAACCGTAACCTTAATGCGTCCTCAGACACATTAGTTTGCTTACTCCCCCAACATGTATCAACAAAGCTTTTGAGATGCTTATAGGCATTCTGATGGGCGGCTTCGGTGAAGTATCATCTTTGCTCTAGGAGAGTGAACATAACATTTGTGATTTGAAAGTTCCCCGCTCGAATCCTTGGCGGGACTATTGCACTAGCATACCCCTCGTTTGGAAGGACCCGAGGAGCAGCTCTAGGGGCTGGAGGTGCGGGAGGGTCTGGAACATCATCCTGAATATTGGCCTGTCGACCTCTTCTTTGTGGAGGAATTTGATTGATTTCATCTTCTTGATTGTCATAAACCTCCTCCCCCGGAATCACATTTCCTAGCGGATCGGCCATTGTACCTAAGTACAC